>JAPYZA010006587.1:0-10950 GCA_030522685.1 Eupelmus azureus
ATTGTACCATTATTGCAACAATTGATTGTCTGAATAATATTTTAAAAATATTACAGCAACATAATATTGCTAAAATACTGGTAAAATATTGAAATAATATTATTGTAACAAGATTATAGTAAAATGACACTAATGTTTTAGCAATATTTTACAAGTATTATACAAAATACTGCTTTAATATGTTATCCACATTGTGTCAATATGGTAGCAATATTAATTCTTAAAAATTGTTTTTGTGTTTAAAAATATAAATACTACATACAAATATTTATTTATATTTGTTATACAGCTAATTATATGAATTTTAGTAAACTAAACGTATTTTTTATTAGAATCTTTTTTATCCAACACAGTACAAATTTTCATTATATTAAATTTAGTAAATAAAAGTTACTTTAAAAATAAAAACCTACATTTTAAACTTTTATAAAGATTAAAATGTATGATTTAAATTTTTTACTTCCAGATCTCACACTTTTGAGTTTGAGTGTTTTGGAATTATTTATGTTATAGAATTTAACAAAATAATGTGTATATTTTATTGTTGATTGTTTATTCGTTATCTGATTGGCTCAGAAAATGCAATCTTTTATTTTTTGTATTTGTTTGTTTGGACAAATTTAATTCTAGCTATTATATTATTATGACTTTTAGCTATAACTTTATTTATGTCCACGTAGTGCCATATTAGTATAGTATTTAGTAAAAAAATGTGTAAGCGATACCAAATATTGGTTTGTATTAACATATGGAATAAAATCATAGCATTATATAAAATACTAGAAAACTTGCAGCGTTAAACGTTATCGAAAAACAATTTAACAATTTTCACTACGCATTCTTCGCAATTCTAAAATCCCGGTGCACCTCACAAACGCCTATTACCCACTAAACACATAAATCAACCAAAAACCCTCCACCCCAGCCCGAAAAACCCACACGTCCAAGCTCCCAAAACCCCGCCACCATATATTTACTCCCAACTTTCGCATCCCCAAATCACAGTCCCCCCAATCTCCCATCAAATCTCTCCCGATACCTCGAAAAAAAGCGCGCGCCATCCAGCCCGACGTCTCCTCAAACCCATCCATCCCACATCACCTCGCTCATCCATACACACTAGTTGCTCCTCGCATCAATTAAGTTCGATAGATCAGCAGGAAGGAGAGAGAGCTGGCCTTTTTACGTCCGGGGGCGCGCGCGCGCGCCAGATAAGCATCTCTTCTCGTTTACGCTTTCTGACCTGAGAATCGGCCCATTATCTCGTCCCCGCATTTCTCTGCGCAGAGTAGCGGCCCCGCGTATTAAGGAAGCCGGCCCCTTCTCACACACGGCGCGCGCGGAGCGATACGATTGTATTCGCGCCTCGCGGAAAAAAGCTGAATAACAATCGAGAGCCGCCGGTTGCGGGCTCGAAGCCCCGTGACATCTGCGCCGGAGCGAGTGGAAGAGTATATAGTGTAGCTCGGTTGTTGAGAGGCAGAGAGAGGCTTTTGCTTGGGGTTTTTGCGATGGCGGGATGGTTAATTAGCGGGGACGGTGGGTGGTTTTTTTCGGGTGGGTCGCTAATTATGAGGGTTGGGTGGCTGATTGATCGGTTGGTCTGCGGTTTGTCGATGCGATTGGCTGATGTGTTTTGGCGTTGGGGGGTTTTTTAATGGCTTATTCAGAGTATTGGGGGAGAGAGGTGCGTGGTGAGGTTCCAGTTTTCGGATCATGGATTTTGATGAAAGTTTTGAAGGTGTCTTCTGGAACCAAGCGATGAAAAAGATGCATTTAGTTTCATGTCATAGGGTTTGGTAACTGTTACCGACATCAGCGTAGTTAAAATTTGACTTTATTTATCTGTTCATATGTTGCTTGGAATTTAGTCATATATTGTCTCTCTTTAAATATTTAAGAACAATCTAGAAAATAAAAAATACCTCTGCAAAATTTTAAATCGATCCCCGGTTAAGATTGTGAGACATACTTGTAAGAAGTTCAGCAGTTTTACGAATCAGATATACTGTAATATAGAAGCCCGAAATTTGTATGAGTATATCTCAAAATCTAAATCGGATATCGATCTAAAATTTTGTAAAAGTATTTTTTAACGAAAAGATCAATTTCATCTCTAATTTTGTTCGATTATCTAATATTTAAAATTTTATATTAATAACGTACTATATTTTACGTTACAAGCTCTTTAACAAACTCATTTATTTTTCATTGGTTTCAGTAGTCTATGAATAACTAATAAATTAATTTTAATAGTAAAATTAAATCTTTATAAAATGATAATTATAAACTATAGTTATAATAATATCTATGTTTCTTTGCCAGTTAGTATCGTTGAGTTATTTGAAAATTTGATAGAAATGAATACAACTAAATTGTAAGTTTCATAAAAAATAGTAAAAAATATTGCTTATAGTGCTTCAGTTTAAACAGAATGCATTTTTCTAACACATTTGTTGTCAGAAGCCTGATAAAAATCCATGATCCGGAGAGCGGAACCTCTGCTAGAAAGTAATGTTAGCAAGTTAGCATAAGAAGAAGTAAAGACGTGATTTACATTCCTGTATAGATACAGCCGGACCCTAATCGTCTGTTACTACTCAGTGTGCAAATGTACGAATGGTACGAATACTAATACTGTTTATTTTTGCGTTTATTAACACTATTGATTCTGACTATTTATTTAAATTAACAAGGACAGTATCTATGGTATGATCAAAAATAATTGTATATTACATTGGTTGAAATATCTGTTATATAAGTGACAAAATAAATGATTTATTATTTTATTTTAAGGTAAAATGACTTTCAAAAAAAGTTTCAAGCCTAAAAGTCATAAAAATTAAATAATTTATACAGCTTTCTATCTATGTATGTATTATATAAATATTATACTATACGATTAATAAATTACAGAATTGTACATAATTATACGGTTGAATTACTATCACAGAATTCTAAAAAATACCGTAAATACCTTATACGTTCAACACCGGATACTTGCTCAATCGTCTACATTCTCTTACAAATCATTTTTTCTTACTTGTACAATGATCTGTATAGCTTCGACTTACACAAACGACACTCCGTTCTTCGCATTCCTAACAAACGTTTTCCACACACAGTCCTTATTCATCATTTTTCCAAAACAAAAAAGAAAAATCCAAGCGCAGAAAACGCTTTTCCACTTTTCCCCCCAAATCCATCCACAAAAGCCCGGCCTAAAATCCATCCTCCCCAACCCATCCGCTACGCCTCATCCATCCATCTACGCCGAGCGCATACCAACAGCTCTCGCGCTTACACAAATCCATAGCCACATTTCCACGGACAATTTTCTGAATACTCCAGCGACGGCTAAAACGCCACATAATACATGAGTATATCTCGAAGCTCAAAACACGCGCTGCGCACGCGATTTCTTTGGAAAACGAAGCGCACAGGCGCGGCCTTTTTTCCTCGTCCACACACACCCACACACACGTGAGTATACAGCACTTAAAGAGTCTCGGCACGCGCGCGGGCGAGACTCACGGGCTCACAATGCGACGCCGTGCGTCTAAGTATATTCCAATCGCGAAATATGTATACGCGCGCGGAAAACGCGCCTCGTCACGCTTACCGGTCTTTGTTACGCGCGTGTAGGTATGGGCTAAAAATAAATTACCCTTTTGCTTTAGAAAATGACACTGCGCGCGAGGGGGGCGGGCTTGACGAATGTCAATCGTCACTGCGAGCTGTGTTTCTGTGTGGCTGCTTGAGAAATGTGATGTATACCGGGCTCGGTGGCTTTGCATATTTACGTGCTCTAGCTGGTAATTATGGCTGGTGTATGGACACACGCGAGCTTTTGGCGATAGGAGTGTTTCGCTGGGTTAGTGGGAACGAGGTGGGAGAGATGGAGTTTGGGATTTTTGGGAGGTGAGTGGGTTGTCGTTGGAGCGAGGCTTTGTGCTTTTGTTGTTGAGGTGCTTGGGTGCGTAGGAAAAGATTGGGATGAGTATAGAGCGGGGGGATTGTGGTTGTTTGTTGGTCATTTGTCAAGTCGAGTGTGCAGGATAAACGTTTTGACTAAGTTTTGGCAAATATTTGAATGGCGCGAATTATTGAAGGTAGTGGGAATTGTAAATGTTTGTATAATGGATTTTCAAGTTGTCAAAGTATGACTGCATTGTTTCTTAATTATTGGTACTGTTAGTTTTACTACAAATTTAGAATCTCTATTTGGTTTATTTTAATTGTAAGATTTTGTCTTCGGAATGCAATTTTATCTTGTAAAATAACAAATTTGCCTTTTTAAACAATTTTAGTCTACGGCAACTTTAATCGTCTACAATTTTAGAAAAACAATAAAATTTAAAAGAATGTATTATTTTTCATTATGATGAATATCCAAAATCAAGTACTTTACTCATTCTTATGACAATTTAATCGATTTATGGTTTTCTAGAAATTAAATGCGTAAACCAAATGCGTGCATTCGATAAAAAGGTATATGCATAAAATTGACGTTACCACAAAGAGGAAAACGTAAAATTGACTTAGAGATCGAAATTCATGATACTCTTAAATAATAAAAGACTTTTTGAGTACATACTCTATTATTTTCTGTATTTCATGAAGTTCTTAATATTTGATTACTTAAAATAATTTATAATAGTAAAGATTGAATAAATTTACACTGAATAAAGTATTTACAAGTATTCATGGTAAACGGTAAAAGGGATAGACCATTATATCAAAATGAAATATTTCTAATAAAATATTTTACTCTTATTTATTATTATATAATCTTTAAAAAAAATACTCAAAAATTAATATTTAAAAAAAATTCCAATATAAAATTGATTATAAGTAGCGCCATGAACAAAAAATTACAAAGAAAAATATGATTTCCTGTCTTTGGAAGATCTTGAAAAATACATTGAGATTGAACCTTCAGCCGCGGATACAAGAACAAGCGCACTCGTAATTCTTACTGCTGCACAGGTGTGAGATACACAGAAGTCATATTTGAGATATGCCTTGTATTATTAAGCTACTGGTTTTTTGGAGTAATTTCGAAACTCACTTTCTTAAATAAGAGAAGTACATTATACTCTTCCGTCGCGTTATTGTAACACCTATAATTCAATGTAATTTTTACGTTTACTGCACTGAGATATACAAAAAACATAATCGTACTTTTGTTTATGACATCATTATGTATCGAGAAAACTTTGGAGGGTATATAACGTTGAAAAGATTGGTTTAATATGATAATTATGAAAAGTTCTTGTATCTTTGCACTCGCTTTTTATAACTGTCAAGAACAACCTTAAATAATAATCTTTTTCAATTTGCATGAAAATTCATCAATTATTAAGATAATTATTTCTAATACGATTTTCGTAAAAAATTCACGCAAATTAACCAAATGATATAAAATTATCGGCGATGAATCCCAGCTTCGGTAAAAATCTACTAGCCTTCATCATTAAATAGCGTTTTCACTAATTACAAGAAATTATCTCGAACGACACAAGCGCAAAAACATCTACAAAACCTTTGAAAAATAGCGCCGCATTCTACATAAAAAACAAAGCCTTTACTCAACAACATCAAGCAACAAACCATCACCCCATCGCTCCTCTTTATTAAATAATCAGCCTACACAGCCCACAAGCCAGCCTTACAGCGCGCGCTTAGTCTAATACGCTTACAACTTTACAAGCACCTCGCGCGCGCGCGCGCGCCATTGTGTAAAGGAAAAAAAAAAGTCGACTCAGCCATATTGTTCAACTGCCCCTCCCCCAGTCGGCCAGAGATTACGATCCTCGGCACTGATTGTTGCCGCTGATACGAGGCGAGGGTGGGCACCGAGGCCGAATTAATGCATAGCTCGCGCAGCGCTGTACTTGGGAAAAGCGCTGCTTTTCGAAAGTGCCGCCATGATTCCGTGTGTGTGTTTCCTTCTTTGTTGTAACGATTCGGCCTGCGTTAAATGTATCTTGCCCCGGGTGCTTTTTAAGCGTTTTGCGTAACTTTTATGCAATAATTGTGGTATAGACACGCGGACGTCCGCATTTTCAATAAAACACAGTGCGTGCGTACAGAAGCCGAGATCTATTTTGAAAAGCGTATAATTAGCCGTATAGCTCGCTGCCGCGGCAGTAACCGTATTAATAAGACCATTACCAGCGCGCATTGGAAATAAAACTATATATCAAAGACGGTAAACTCAGAAATAATTCTTATACCTACACACGCCCGCGGCCTGCACGCGCGGAAGTATTGAATAATTCGTTTTTCCTCATGCTCCTCCGGGCCACTTCCGCTCCTTTGATATAACGATTTCCGATCGTTTCCCGTATTATATATCGGCTACACACACGCACACACGTGAACGCACTCGTGTAATTTCCAGGCGCACGCAACGGCCGCGTTTTCAGGGATGCGACTCGCCGAGACAGCCGCGCGCTGAGTTAGCTCGATAAAAGCTTCGTAAGGAGAGTTAAAGATCGTTTTGCGACGAGGTTAAACACGCGAGTACACGGGGGGACTGGATCGCAGAGGCATCGATCTGTTTCTCACGGTTTCTCCGTGTCTGCGAGGATGATAATTACGAAACGAGGACAATCGCTCGATATATATGAGAACTGAGTGTATGAATGATTTCTGGATGATGGATTTTTGAATTGCAGGTTGATTCTTTCGAGGAAGGCGCGGGTTCTTGGGATGTGTGCTTGGTCGGTTGGAGATATGGATCGGTGGATTTTGGGAAGGGAATCGGGTGATGTGAGTGATTAGAGGAGTGGAGTAGAAAGTCGAAGTTGAATTTATTAAGGGGAGACAATGGGGAATTTAATGGTGGATTTTTGGCGGTGTAACTGGAAGGTTTAATGATAGGAGAGATGGTTGTGATGGGATCTGGCCTATTGTGAGTCTTCTGTCTTATTAAATATCAGTCAGTATGTTACATTTAAGTTAAGCGTTACCTAACTTTCTTTCACCATAACTTACATGTACTTTACGAGAGATAATAGATTATAAAATTTTAAAAGTTAAAGAAAATACGAAAGCCAAAGTTGTTGTGTGATTCACGGAGGTAATAAATAATATTTTTCATTCGCAAAGTCGAAACGCAGAATCTTGACTTTAATTACACGGCTTTTTTATTTCATTGTTTCGCGCCTGCATGCGCATGCTATACTTACCTACACGAGATAACTGTGATACAGGATGAGATAATTATATAATTCATAATTAGCAAATGACTAGCAAAGGTTATGAAACGCGATTCTTTCGACAATTATCACTCAAAACTCTCCTGGATACAAAACGCAAAGACAAAACTACCAGCTTTATTCTAAGAAAAAAAAAAACAACTTTAAAATCACCATCTTCGTAACGCAATAATTCAAACTATAATTTTTTAAAACCGTCGAGCCATTTCGGCTAACCCACCGCCCACCGCGAATCTTGATAAACCGATTCCGCAAAAATTTTACGACCGGGGGCCGGCCCAAAGCTGCGAGCGCGCGCTGGTTTATATTTGAGGGTGAAAGCCAAAACGCGCTGTATAGAATTACTTAAAAACCGCTCAAACAATTTGCGCTAAGTCGTTTTTTTTCAAGCGCGCTGTACACGTGTAGAGAGGCGCGAGGTGTCAAATTCAATGCCGAAATGCTCCGGCAAGCGGCGCGAGAAATTTTCGGCGATGAAGATTCATTGAACAGTGACAAGACTAATTTTAGCAGCCGGAGTATTAGATTGCGAATTCGGGGCTTTGAGATGGTGTTTTATCGCTTGAAAATAAATTTGACAAAAGTGTGGGTTTATGCTATATTATCTATTTTGAAAAGTGGAGTTTATTTTAATCCATCCAGTCAACTTCCTAGTTTTAATATTAAGCACACAATTTCCAGAATCCCATATATTATTAATCCTAAAATTCTCTACAAACGCTTAACATTAATTAACAATAAATAAGTAATAAGCCCAGACCATAGCTATAATCTCCCATGAATTTTCTTAATAACCTCCCACATACCCAAGTGCCCCCGCGCAAAGGCAAACATTACATAAGCCCTCCTTATTAGCGACTCTCGAAAAATACCGAGAACCAGCCTAATAATCTATTCCAAACGCGAGCAGCCGAGAGCTTCAATACTGGTAGCATCCGAGGGCACAATAGAATTCGTCGCGCCACATGTGCGCCTGCCTCGGCCCCGTACAATGAACCCCGCGGCGATCTCTCTGAGAAACTCTCTTAGCCTATTATGCGCTCTGAGCACACAAAAATTTCTAACTCCCTCAGTCAGTCAAGCAATTAAAATAATAAAGGTCACTCGCCGTCCCATTGCACTCGAGACCTGCACACACAATGAATTAACCGCGCGGAGCTGCTTTCAAAAAAGCGCTTATCCCGTGTTTGTTTTTCCCTCCTCTAAGCATTATCCTTACACACACGCGCGAATTCACAAAAGAGCAGCGGCCCGCTCGAAAAAGCGCATACGCACGTACGAGAGAAACAGCTCACGAAGACACTCGCGCAAAGCCGAGAGAGCGGGGGAGTCGTCGGCCCAGGCGTCGGAGGAGAAACGGCAGAATCGAAAGAAGTTATGAAAATAAGAGGAAGCCGGAAGGGGGCGTGAGCCACATAATAATATGCGCGCGACGATCGACACGCAAGCGCTACTCTCTCTCTAATTTCAGATCTTGTCACTCGGTCTCCCGAGGCCAGCTGTGCGCGCCGCCCCGGCCATTACACGCGTTTACTGGACGCGCACGCAGCTATATCCGTAAGCGCGAGGCGCTCACCTTTATGATATGTATGTATCGGAGAAGGTATAAGAGCTGATAGCTAGTGGCCGCAGAGCGATGTTGCTGGTTCGGGGGATATATTGGAGGGCTTCAATTATGTTTTCTTTTTTGTTCTCGCCGCGGGGGGGATGGTTAATATTTTAGGTGCCGGCTGGGGGGGATCGATGGGTGAATTAAGTAATTTTGGCGAGTGGTTGGATTATGGGTATTAATGGCGAGTTTTTTTATAGAGGAGTTGAAGTGTGTGGTGTTAACGAGGGGGATAGAGTGGAGTATCAAGGCTGGGTTAATGAATTTTGTATTGTTGCTGGATTTGCGCTTGCGCGTAGAGTTAAATGATTTATGAGAAGGTAAAGTGCAAATTGTTAAGTAATTATTACTTTTATAGGTAATGAAGGAAGCTAAACGATTTATAACAGGTATCTTGCATACCAAATAAGTAACATGCAACAAACATCGCTGAAAAATCATCACGATCTCCAGCTCGCATCAACCCAGATAACCATACCCCCCGAATTAACCTCTCGGCCCGAAAAGCACCGGTTTCTATTTCCAGAATTCCGCAGAGCCTTACAATTTCCATCAACGATAGACGAGCCCCCTGAAATTTCGCGCGAAACCGACATTTCGGCACAGAGGCGCGCGCACACGCAAGCCGAAACCGTTAGTCTGAAATCCAAGATATAAAGCGATACAGGCCCGATGCAGCCCCTAGATAAAGCCGAGAGTGCAAAACCCGTAATTAGCTCACAGACCGCGCGCGCACCGACATTATACATATAGCTGCGCGCGCGCGAAAGTTATAACAAAGTGCCGAGCGAGAATAATATACTGTCGCTCGCGCGTATATATATATAAGAATCTCGCTCTCGAATCGCGCTCACAGCTGCGGGGCTCACCCTTTTTCGGATACGCGCGGCCCATACAGGTGCAGCGACGTTTCTTTGACTGCGTATATAGTCCCATCCATTATGTATCGGACGTGTATACTTTGGGCCGCGTATATATGTATTACCGAGAGTTTAAAGGAGCAAGCGCCGAGCGGACGTTACAATGCGACATCTGTTACGGATGGCAGGGAGAAGTTGGAGACAAGTAGTTTATTCTGTGAGGTGAGCTGTGCGGAGGTACCGGACGTCCAGGTTCTGCGGTGCGTCTGCTGGGATGAGTGTGAGAGACAGGATGCACAATTGTTTATGCTGATTAAGAGCTTCGGGGTGGGTGGAGGCTGCGGCCTGCGGGGTTGGGGTGGGTTGTGATTATGAGGGGGTTTTTTGTTTTTGGGGGAGGTTTGGGTGAGGAGGATAGTGTTTCCCACGTGGAGTGATGGTGTTTGTTGGTGGTGAGAGGCAGGGTTTGGTGAAAAAAGGAAAAATTTTCAGAGGCAGTGTTTCTTTCATTCTTATGGAAGATTTTCTATTAAGATTTTCCTTAGACTAATGTACAGAGCAGAGATGGGCTAAGTTGCATAGATCAAGAATTTTCAATTTATTATGCGGTTTTGATATTGTCATTGAACATTAAAGATTAAAAATAATCTATGTACAAAATATGTGTTTGTAGACGATTCTTAGTATTTCAACCAGTCACAAGTGTCTAAATGAGCATTATCCTAATTTGAGAATGTTTCTATAGCTTTGTAGTATGGTAAAAGTTTAAATTTTCTTTGCAAGGCCGTATAATTTTTCAACTCATAAGCATTGCTACTTCAAAATAAATTAAAAACTAACATTTCCTAGCAATGGACTCAAAAAATTAAAAATTCAGTAAAACATTGATTCATTGATGATTTGAATTTAGGTGCAATGTTCTACTTTTTAGGGGGCTATATTCTACAAAACGAAAATAAATTTTACGGTATTTTGAATTTTAATAAATTTAACTTCAACTTGAGATTGAAAGGTAAAAAAATTACATGAAATCAAAAGGATGTTAAAAATGTAATTTACGGTACCGTGACAAATGGTATTTATCTGAAAGAATTCAAAGAATATTTAAAATCAAAAACTAAATCCAGCTTTAACATATACAAAAAACTGTAAGATGAAAATTGTTTATACTATAAATGTATGAAAGAGTTTCTTCAGAAACTTGTACATACATCTTTGCTTCGCATACACGAAAGTTTTGTAAAAGCAGTTTTTT
>JAPYZA010006588.1:0-10949 GCA_030522685.1 Eupelmus azureus
CCGAGGAGGGAAATAATGGCCTAGGAGGGAAATAATGGCCCATTATAATGGCCCATTATTTCCCTCCTCGAGTTTTGCGGGAATAATGGGCCAATTTCTCTAGTAAAGTTCAAATTCGTCCAAATTATGAATTCCTTATTCTGAAAATGGCAAATTGTAGTTTGCTTTCCTTACTTTCATTTTATTTATTGAAAATTTATTAAGGACTTCTCTAAACTGAAATATTCACATTTTAATCGAAACTTTTCTTCATACTTTCATTAAAATGAAACTATATAAAGACTATACAACTGCGACTTTGTTCATTTTTTGATACTTTAAAAGATATTCAAAATTTTCATGAAAGTCGGTGGCCCGTATGTTAGGTGTTATCTAGGTGAACTGTTTGTCTTATTTTCAAACTCTAAACAGGGTTGCTTCACTAATTCCTTTCTTAATTTAAAATACTTTTTAAAGTAATAATTTTGTAAGAATGACTCTTACGTTAGTAGATTATTTGAGAGTTTATAAAAATATTTACTTTATGATAGGCATAATTATGTCGTAAAAAATTCCGTATATTATATTTGTTCATAATTAATTTAACGATTAATTAACTGATATCTTTTCATTGAAAAAGAATGTCTGTGAAAAAAAATCAATCACTCCAATAAAATTAGCTTCTAATACCACCCGAAAGAAGCTCTCAAATGAGCGTAAAAGAAACCCGAATCAATACTTATTGAATCACAGGGCATTTAAAGCCCCTTTATTACGATTTTATAGTTTATTTACGCTGCATCGTAAAAATGATTTTCGCCCGTCTATACGCTTCTAATTTACCTCGGGCCGCCGTGTATATATCCCTTTCAGCAATAAAGGCAGCGCGTGTACGTATATACCCGGCTCACCGTCTGCGCTCTGCGATCCTACAGGGACCGCAGTAAATTCGCGCTCGGCACCTGTAAAAAAGTTTCAGAATTGAACTTTCACCGGATTCGAAATCGCGGGGATTGAGCTCATTTGAAGCGAGAGCGAGAGAGGGAGAGAGGAGAAGCGCACGCACACCAGCCCAGCCCTGGACGAAAGTGGATTTGCTAGGCTGCAGAGCGGTGGACGGTTTTATACGCCTGGGAGCTGTGTAACTCGCCCCCTCTAGCCGCTTATTTATTCCGCCCTGCAGCGGGCTAAGCCGGAATATTTAAACTGCCTTGATGCCGCTCGTTTCTCTAGCGGCGCGCTGATCAAGCTTGATAGCGGCCGACTGACTCTGACTGCGCATATACTATGCACTTTCCGGTAAATTTCGACGGGCTCTTAGTGCTCGTTGCGAGTAATTGCGAGCTAGGAGGCTTTTGGAGATTCGTGGCTTTTTTTTATGGAGCGGAAAAGCCGAGTGTTTTGCAGAATGCTGATGTTTGATGAAACATCTTTGGTAATATTTTCATTTTTGCTTTTTGAGATTGAGAATAGAGTTTTCTGTTTGCGTTTGGAAAAGTAAATTCATTTGTTAGAGTATTTGGAACTAGTTAAATTGTGAAAACATTAATTTTTACAAACAGTGCAAGATAATTAACCAATTTATTTTTTATATAAAAAATTTACCATCCAGTCGATATTTTATAATCATCAATAAAAGTAGAAAAGGTAAACTTTTATTGAAAATTAGCATAATTTACAAGAAGTTCTCAATTGTTTCACACTATTTCTTCAAAAATCACGAATTTAAAAAACCTCAACATCACAGCTCACTCTATGTCTCACTACCTCCTTGCACATCTTAAACCCCAAAGAACTCAGCACGCAAGCCCCTTAAAGTCAGCGTCTCTCAAAAATCATCACTAATAACCGCCGTCAATAACAAGAGCGTGCGCGACAAAATGACGTAATACGAATATAAGACCGCGGGGTGCGAAAAAAAATCCACCCCCTATACGTGCACGCGCTCGCGCTAGCTGCATTAAGTATGCGTTGTCACGTCCGCGTACGGCTGCAGCAGCAAAAGGACCTTTAAGGCCTCGTGAAGGATTTACGGCACTTTACCTAGGCATGCGCCAGGGCCGCCCTATCCTCGCAGCAGGCGAGCTTTCCAGCTACATATCCTTTTTGAGTAGTGGCTCGCACGTCAGCTATCCATCCCTCGCCAGCGCAATATGGCTCGACTATATAAGATCCACTTAACGCCAGCGGCAGCACTCGTATTTTCGAGTATGGTCCTTTCTCTGTTTCTCTCAGGGCCATAATCTGGCGCGCGCGTTGCGACTGGTTATTGCTACGGGATGCCGGAGATGTGGCTATATAAGGGGGGAATGGTAGAGGAGAGCTAGGATAACGAATGTGGGCTCGGATGTCTCTCTTTGGTAGCTATTAGCGCAGTTTCGCGATGATGGCGAGGAAAAATGTCGCGCATTATTGGAAAATAAGGCGGAGTGGGGCTGAGCTGCATACAAATCGGATGAGGCAAATTACTCGCTCGTGTATCGTATTAAACAAGTGGGTTGAGCCGAGTCGTTTATTCAAGCGCCGTTGTGTTTAAGTGGTCGGATGAATAATGCGGTCGGAAGTGTTTTTTCTTGCTTTTTTTTTTGTTTATTTGTATACGCTTATGATCACAGCGAGTGTTTAATAGACATATTTATATTAAGTTTATACTTTTTGTTCGATGTTTAATCAATGTTTTATCAATGTCTTAAAGCTTTGTTTAATATGTTTTTTTTGTGAAGTGGTCGTTTTCTTCTTTTTTGAAAAGCATACGGAATTCTCGATAAATTGATGCTTTATTTTTGCTTTAAGAGTATTGACACAGTTTGTAAAAATATTTCATCTTTCCACTTTGAATAGAAAAATAATTTTTAGAATTCATTCATTTATTTAAAACAGAGACAATTTCTTCCAGTAATATTATCAAATATTTACTTATTTTTTAAAACAAATAGTCCTCATATATTACATATAGAGTAGCAAAACTATCTCAATCATCATTTAATAAACTTTTTCAAAACCATTCGCACGCATAAAATTTAAATCGATCAGAGTGATCCAGCAGATGAAATAGGATGAATAGTATTTTCGCGAAAAATAAATTTGCCGATTTTCACTGTGCAAAATGAAACGTCGCGAAAAATTTTAGTAGGCACTCCGATAAAAAGAGCCCCGCGCTCTGCAGAGAGAGGGATTATCATAAATTTTACATTCTCGATTGAGAGATATTCAAAAATGTGTTTTACGACATCGAAACGAAAATTCCACCTCCCGCTCGCTTATATAGCCCGAAGAAGTCGCGCCTCGCTTCTCGCCTCGTTCCGCGCATCAGCATTTCACCTACGACGCATTATAATATCAGCTCTGAGAGGCGCTCTTGCCGCATTACTCGTCCGGCTAAGTACAATGCGATTTCGCGTTAAAAAAAATACTCTTCCGCCGCGTGGAATACATCAACCGGATAGGTAAAAGCATCGATACTCAGCGGCGAATGTGTGGAACGAGGAAGACGCCGCGATTCCATATAGAAGCGCGGAAATCGAGAAAATTCGCGGTCTTCGCTGCGCGTGGAAAAGCTTCTCGAGAAGAGAGAGAGAGAGAGGTTGAATCGAGCGTTGAGAAGAAAAGCAGAAATCGAGAGGAGAGCGCAGCTCAGAGATGGAATATACAGGAATCATAGTGGGACGAACGGAGACGAAATTCAGCGCGGAAAATGCAGGCAGTGGAAGGAAAGGGAGATAGGATTGATCAAACAAAAATAAATGCGAACAGAGGTATGAATAATATAGGCGTGAAAGGGGGGGGGGTGAAGATGGGTACAAAGAATAGTCAAAGAAGAAAACTGTCAGTAGCACGGGAAAAGAAAAGTGGGGCGTGAGATGTATATTGAACGGAAGAGCGCGAAAAGGGGAAAACAGGACCGGGAGGGGGGAGGGCCGGAGGTGGGAAAGGAAGCGGCAATTTGTAATATTAAATAGAGATGAAGTGCTAGTGGAAATGGAAGAAAAAAGCTGGCAGAGAGGGCTGATGCAAATGCAGGGCTTCGCGAGTTGTCGGAAAGTTCAAAATTCAAGCTCGTTGACGCGCGGTAACTTTGTAAGTGATTAGAAATTACATAATTTTATTTTTGAGTCTGGTGTAGTGTACGCTATTTCATTATTAATGTTATTATTCTGTTTTTTGTTATTTATTGTTTAATAATACTAAACAAGTAATTTAAATGATGAATTTATAGGTAATGAATTTATAAGTAGTGAATTTTAAGGAAAAGATTTTATGCTGCAATTTAAAGCATCAATTATATATGCGGCCCTTTTATTATACTCAATTTTCAAGAAAATCGATTATCTTATAATGCTCCAACGTTTTTGTGTTATATTATTTCATTTATTTTCTTTAATTATTGTATACATAGAATAAATAAATTTATGATAAAATAGATATTTTAAGTATATATGCTTAATATGGATCCTTTACTTTACAACATTATTGTATTGTACATATTTCTTTCTTTGTATCGAATTACTCTCCTTTTGTTGCACAATGTACTATTTCGTTTTACCTTGAATTAAATAACCTTATTTTCACATAAAAGATTTCCTATCTCGATCTACGAGTCCAGCAACTCCAATTACAGTCTTTAGATTTGAAATTCGTTGACCTGCAAAGCACTGAATTATTTTCATGGATAGAATTTATTGTGTAGAATACAATGATAATTATTAGTCGAAAAAAGAATGCAACCAAAAGTATTTACATGTCGGAAAAAATATAAATTGAAAAGCGTGTATCGGCTTTAAAGAGAGAAGCAGAGAAAAAAGTTGATCGTGAATAGGATAAACTTATGTGTCGACAATATCGGATAAAAGATACGAATAAGGTAGAATAAGAAACAGTGTATACGCATAGTGGGAAAGAGTGAAAAATATTTCATTTATTTGATATTCCGAATCATACTAACAAACTGTGAGTTTTAGATTCGATCAAATACAAACGTTACTTCAAGGATTCTTTCTGAGCAATTTAATTTTTTTCTTAGTATTTTTATTCAATTCTATACTACTGTTTGGCAATCAATAAAATAATCTTTGAATACAAAAATAGAAAATTAATTACTGTTTATCTTATATGTTTCAATTTGAACAATTTTATCTTTGGATATAAGAAAATTCTTCTTTAATAAAAATATTTCTTTGATAAAAAAGAAGCACAGCATAGTGAATTAGCTTATTAGATAACCCATAGAATTAAAAGCAGGCAATCTAGTACTTGATACATTTTGTTCTTATATTGACCTCTACTAATTTTAAAAATCTTACCAAAATTTTGATCGAATTCTTTTCCTAAAAAGCTCTGTACTGAAACGCTATCCGGAGTTTAAATCTTTTCTGATCTTTCTGCGTCAAATCATGGAGATATATTCTATTTTTTGCAAAAAACAAAAAATGTTAACTATTTATTAATAAAAGCTTTTTTTTTACACTTTTATGTTAGTCATAAAATATGATTTACTGTTATAATACTCGAATCATCAACTAAAGAAATAACTGTCACATTAAAGTTACACGTCAGTATTTAAGGTGCTTATATAGCTCCTCCGTATCGCCAAACTACCTACTGAAATTTAAAGCGGTACGCCGAGCGAGAAAAGAAGAACGCGCAGGGGCGAGAGAGAAAGAGAGAGTCGCGGGTAAATGGTCAAGAAAGGAGAAAAGTTGAACATACGGAGAGATATGGGAAAGTTAAGTGCCTTGGGAGAGACAAAGACTGGTAAGGAAAAAGAGAGCTAACAGTTCAGAGGACGATAGTACGAACAAGCGAGCGACAGAAAGAGAGAGAGAGAGAGAGAGAGAGAGAGAGAGAGAGATGGGGAAAGAGGGGGGAGGGGGGAGGGTCAACGCTGGGAGGTACTAAGCGATGAGTGAGGTCAAATGAAATGAAATGGAGGCTGTGTTTAAGAGCGAACTGAATCGATAGTCCAGACAAGCCCCGCCAGTGCGCAAGGTCCAGATGTAGGTCATACATTTGCTCTCTTTCTCTAGCTCCTTCTCTTCGCTGCATTATCTGCTTTTTCCGCTTCTATCCGCTCTTTCTCTTTCTCTCTCGTTTGCGCGAGCGCGCGTCGCGTGTTTTCCTTTTTCCGCCACTCATCTTCGAGCGTGACGATAAATGCGTTCTCATTTGTCTAGATGTGTTCGCATATATATAAGCGACCTGCTCCTTTTGTCTGCGCTCGCGCTTCCACGCCTCGCTCAGCTCCTGTTTTCCCTATCGCCCTGCGACGTCGCACCGCTTCAATCATTTTGCTTTTCAAGTTATTTTTGCGAGGATCCATCTCTGCTGGGGCCGATATTAAAAAAAAATTTGATTGCTTGTTTACAATTTGGAAATTTTCAATTTTAGCGTTCTGTTGATTGAACGAAATTTTAATTAAATTAAAAGACTTTTGATATTAAACATAAATGAAACGTTTTTAGATTCTACACAGGAGCACAATAGATTTTTTTAAAAATGCGGGAGAAATTCAATCAACAACAAATACTAAAAGGTTTAGCACCAGGTAAAACGTCGAAAGAGTAAATCCGTATACCAGAAAGAAACGGTGTAATAAAGTGCAATCCATTTTCTTTGCACTGCAAAAATCGCTCATCCACGAAAATCCGGGACAAAGCGTAATTGCAAGGATAACAAAGAACGAACTCGCGTTCCATTCAGAAAATACCTTAGCAATCTAAGTTGTGTAAGGGGTTGATACAACGAAATTTAACGAAATCACCGTCAAGAGCAGAGTGTTGATATTTCCGGCATACATACACATTCAGTCGCAGCTGACTTTTTTAAAACCAGCGCTATGGAATCGATTTTCCATTGTAGTGATTCAATTGCATTTTCCAGTTTACCTATTTTACGTATTTATAACAAGCCATTAGAGAATTGAAAAAAACCTACAATATAATCGAAAATAACTTTGTAATAACTCTTGGAAGTGAAAATGTTTATATTTGAAAATTGTAAATTAAATTGTAAGGTAGCTTTAAACAAATTAAACCGCGAAACATACGTAAGAATGCATTTTTCACGTTTACTATTGAATTAGTAAAAATAAATTTTTCCAAGCACAAGATTTTTCTGACGTAGACCCAAGTATTTCATTTAAAGCCAAACAAGTATCTTGAGAAACACGCTGAAAGAAATGGACTGAAATTTCACCATGCATATGCACATGCTAGACTATGCATGCGCCTGATCAAAGCCGAACGGTCGCTAAACTACGTTTGCAAATTGACCGACACTCACACACGCGTGCATACACACACACACACACACACACGCACCCACACATATACACACGCATGCACCTACACATACGCATTAGAGTATCACCCACGCTAAAAAAGAGAAACAAAGAGTAGAGCGCGCTTGGGATGAAGTGTTTCCTTCCGAACGCTCTCGAAAGAGACAAAATGGAATTTGCAAACGCGCTCGGGCAAACAGCCTGACGGTCTCGTCCGTAACAGCAGCGACGGCGGCGGCAGCAGCAGCAGCGCATATTTACGTTCGATTAGCATTGCTATTGAGTGCGCGCCCGCGCCGCCTCCTTGTCTCGTTTAAATAAAGACAGCGTTACGCGCTTCATTAGAGCAACGAGGGTGCTTGCAAGCTCGGCCACCGGCCCCCCTTCGAAGCAGAAAACCCCGCGTAGCGCGATATTTTTACGCGGAAAATGACGGCGAGGGTTGGGGATGTGCGTGCTGGTCAGTTCAAGGACGAGGGCGGCTATTTGCGTTGGGGAATTCGTCTGGAATACCGGCTAAATATTTATAATGAGCGTGGGTTTGTTAAGATGTTTATGAGAAAAAATTAACTGTTAGGTAGGGATTGGTTTTTTTGAAATTGTGTTTTGTTCCTTTGTTGAAGAATTAGGGATGTACTGAGCAAAGAGATTGGGTTATTAGAGAATGCATTAGGTAGCTTTTGCACGGTTGCCGTCAACGTTTTAGTGTTATTTGAATTCAGCTAATTAATATAAAGCTTGATTTATTTTGTATTTCTTTTTTAGTTTTGTTGAAACTTAGAACTTGGTGCACTGGTCTTTCAATGATGCAATCCTTTCACTCGGAAATAAAACTTAGTATGTAAGATTGAATTTCGCGGAAAAATTATTTCAATGCATATTTAAATTTATTAATAAATTTGCAATTTTAAACTTCCACTTTTTATTAAAAATATTACTGTCAATTAAAAAAAATTATTTTGTCAAAGTTAAAAATTATTAAAAAAAAATATGTCTGCCTAACTGTCGGTAACAGGATAAGTTATATTACATTAATAAAAGTCTCGGTAAATTTAAATTGATAACTTTAAATATAATGGAATCTAAAAATAAAATATCATTAATTTTCAAGAAAATATCATATAATCCTATATGTTTTTTAAATAGGCGCAGATCGATTGAAATGTCTTTATCTTATAATCAAAAATACAATTACAATATCACATTTAGTCGAGTTAATTACGATACGAAATTAAATTATATGAAAATCTTTTTAAAGGATACCTCCGTCGGTGATATTTTTAAATCTAGGTACGAAATCAAATTAAGTAAGTCAAACAATGGCCAAGTTAATCAGTTGCAAAAATAAAATAAAATTTTAAGTACTAATAGTATTTTAAAATTAAAGTATAATGCTAGCTCTTATGAAACAATAATACTATAAGTAGGTCTCTATTGTGATTAAAATGTGCAGTTACGAAATATTCATCTCAGCTGACACTTATAGTGCGACACTCAGGAGTAAAGTAACATAAAAAATAAATTAGGACAAAAGACAGGTGTAGTTAGATAGCGTTACTCGAGATCTGACCGACGCCGCTTCACAGCTTGATTAAAGCGGGTAAAAGACAGAGGTTCCTAATTAAGCTTGGAAGAGAGTTCTAAAATAGCGCACATTAAGAACTAAGTGACAATTTTTAAAGTTTACAGTTTACATTCATTTGATAAAAAGTATAAAGTATAAAGTATATTTTTTCGTTAAACGAACTACAATTTGAATACTAAATATTTTACTAAATATTTTTAAAGCTATTTGCCCAATATGCAGTGATTATTTATAAATTATAGTAATAAAATGTATTTTATAGTCCGTTTTCCTATATATGCTTTAAATTTATCTAAAAAAAATTTCCTTACATTTCTTTTGAAAAGTGAATTTTAAAAGTAAGATAAAGCTTAAGGACAATATAATGTAGTAGTAAATATAGTATAAGAAGAATTTATTTAAGTCTATTGTTTGACAGAAATTTTGAAAAAATCATTTCAAAGAAATCTCTGGATCTATTGTGTAGCATGATTTTATTTTCAGGAAACAATAAGTAAGTTTGTTTAATAAAATTACAAACAGAAACAAAAGTAATCCTATTCATTGCAAGCATTTATTGCAATACAATTAAATATTATTATTATTTTGTACTTCAGTGCAGAATACAGAAAAAAATTTCATGGTAATGCTAAGAGGGTTATCAAAAGTAACAGAAGCTTGTCTTGCTTTTGAAAATCCTTTTGCAGAATGAATTTTCAATGCTTTAAGCTCAGGAATCCTTTAAAAAGTTTCTTTATTAAATATTAACAAAATTCAGTGCATGAGTATTATGCACATTTTTATTACATACTTATCGATTTATTTATTACAATGTATTCATTGCATATATTATTTCATGAAAAGTTTGTAATTCATCTCAGCTCATCAATGAAAATGAAACAGTATTGATCAGACGTCAAAAGCATAAGCAAAACAGAAAAGAAAGCATCAAGATTCAAATCACGAAGTGCCGAAACGTAAAGAAAAGAGCCAGCAAACATTTTGTTTAAAATAAGACGCATTGTAAAGTTTAAGGGTAAACAAAGACTCGGATTCGTTAAGAAAACATCGAGACAGGCGAGCTACTTAGTTTGCAAAACTGAGAGTTAGCATTGTTCCCGCCTCCCCGCGGTGGTAGGGGAGGCTTCTTTTTGGTATTCCGCAGCGAGAGCTGCAGCTACCGCGGGGGGGAGGCAATAAGTTCCGTCGTTAATAGATTTTTCTTACCACATCCAAAGGTTGCAAGAAACTCGCGCGCTCTCCTTTTGTCTCCGGCCAGCTCCTTCCCTCTTCTACTTCTTCTTCTTCTTCTGCGGCCGTTCGATCTTTTAGATAGAGCCGGGGAGTTCTGACCTACTTCGTTCGATAATCATTGCAAAAAAGATATCGGTCTGGCGGATTAGCAAACTTGAGAAAAAACACCGCACTCGTGACTTGCCGTGCTCGAAGTTGTTTAAGCAAGTTGTCGAGGTAAAGATTTAAAGAAGATGGCCGCCGTAATATTAAAAAATAAAAAAAAAGAATGAAATTAAGTTACCTTTATAAAGTAACTAGTAAATATTTTTTTAAATTACATGAATATTAAAAGATGTATTTAACACATTGCGACTTCTGCAACATCAAGTCTTATATTCCCCAAACATCTTTGCTCAAACTTCCCTCCAAAGCCACAAAGCCCTCCCATCGAGAAAGCAATTCGGAACGCTCCGGCATTCTGCAAAAATAACAAATTAAAAACATCCTTAAAAAAAAAGCCGAAACAAGCTCGAAATGAAATAATCCTCGACCTCGATTCCAAACGACTGCAGCTGTACAAACTGAAATGCAACCCGACATTTACCCTCGCAGCTCCTATTCAGCAATCCTCGCGAGATCCTTTAATTACTCGTAAAAGTTAATTGATCGAATAGCACGTACGCACGGGCGTACAAATAATAATAGCGCCGCGCCGCAATAATCCACGCGTTCGTTTTCGTTCGATCAACTCCTGGCCCGCTGGCGAGAGAATCCGAAAAAAAAGGAGCAACCGAGAACCGAATTCGAGAGCTCGCGCGCGGACGGCAAAATGCAATTGGCTCTGTTGAATCGAATTAGCAGTTAACAAATTAACGGAGCTTTCTCTCTCTCTCT
>JAPYZA010006590.1:0-14405 GCA_030522685.1 Eupelmus azureus
GACATAATATTGTATGTGTGACTGAATAAATAACTGTAGATAGTCTTATGAAAGTATAAATGTTAATTCAAGATATTTTTACACTAAAGTTAGATGCTCATTTTAAATAATGAAATATTCCTATAGATTATAGCATACTCTTTTCGTAATGTGATTTCTTGAAAATTGATAATAATAGAGCAGTCTGAATCTATATGACTTCATCTCGATTCTGTGGCATCCTTTGAAGTCTTATCGATGTACGTCACAGTAAGAACCTTTAGCATTCTATACACCTTTTGAAATTATAGTTTAATCCAAAGAACTCGAAAACCACGTATAGAACAATTTTAATACGTCGATCGATATTTTTTTAATGATTCTTATTTTATTTTATAGTTTTATAATTTTATGTTTGATGTATATGATATCAGTAGTATTGTATTATGTGTTGTTTATGCTATTTTGAAAGTACAATGCAGCAATCTCTATCTATCTATCCGACATATTTTATTTTATTTTGCTCCACTAAAAGTAGTTTGGTTGTTTTTATTGCCATTCTATTTTATTTACCTTTTAGGTCATCTTCGACAAAGAATTATTCAATTGCGGTAAAAATAGAAGTTCGCTTCATAAAAAATTTAGAGTGTGACCGTTAACTTCTCCAGGGTGGGTCAAGTTTGCTGAATTACGTCAGAATTCATTAGTAGCTGGTTAATTAACTGAGAAAGTTCATCGTGCAAAAAAATCTACACAATTGTTCTAAACATGTACGCCGACCCTCTGATTTTATCTACGCCAAAATTGTAGACATAACTATTCAACCGAGTTATATCATTCACGAAATTTCTCATTTCAATATATCAATCTCGCGAACTAATTGACTTCCCATGCTCGCTTTACGACTCGGCAAATAAGATTTCCATTTAAATTTTAGCCATTCAATTCCAGCTATCTACCAGGCATAAATAAAAGATACAGCACGTTATTCCTATACAACAGAGCGCGCGAGCATTTAGCATTCATACGACTTGTTATGCGCAAGATCGAAAAACAAAAACAGAAACTGCGGCCCCGTTAATTAAGTTCGGTCCGGAGAGCTAGCGCGTGTATGAAATTTTCATATTTTTCGCGCAGCACCTCGACTACGCGCGCGTGTAATCTCGTAAAATTTTTTCCGGCCTTTTTCCACGGCCCCTGAAAAATGCAGACACGCATTTGCTCACCCTTTTTTTTATCTTTGGCGACATCGCGCGTGTACCAACGCACACGCGGTAAATGTTTTAAGAATCTTTGCGTGCTCTCATTCATAGAGCTCGGGATGCGCGCGCGCTGCTAAAGTGCAAAGAGCCCACTGCGTGCATGCTGCACTTAGGCAAGGGAAAGCCCGACGCATGTACTTTTTCTCTCTCACTCTCTCTCTCTCACTCCCGGCCTGAATATTTTTCAGTAAATCTACTCTTTTAACCCCCGCCAGGCGGAGGAGCGTATTTATTTACGGCGCAAAAAACTCATTCGTGTGCGATTACGTAATAGGGAAGAAAAGAGAGAACCGAGAAGACTAAAGGAGCTCTAACGAAGCAGAGGATCACTTTGCAAACTCGCCACTTTTCGGGTCAATTACACGTGAAAAATCCGCGGATTAAACGTTACACCAGCCGGTTAATTTAGCCGCGCGTCCGTACGAGCCTGTGAAATCTCGACGGCTCTCGAGAGCAGGCATCGAATTTGCTCCTGGGCAAGCAGCTGAGTAGGGGTCAAAGGAGTCGGTAAAGAGAGCCTCGCGCTTGCAAAAGGAAAACCCAGAAGTCCAGCAAAGCAGTGAGAGCTCGGAAGCAAAGAATGGGAGAAAGAGAGACGAAGTCCATCTAATCTAATTTTTCCACAAAGCGCGAGCGAGCCGAGCAGGGACGGAGTCTCTATTACGAGTCCCCTCGCTTCTGTATCTGTCAGTGGTTGGGATAAAGAAGGAAAGGGCCGGCGCATATCGGACGCATCTCTGAAATTATAAGTATCCCTAAGTGAACTCCGCAGCGAAGGAATAACGCTAATGGAGAGAAGGGGTGGCGCTGAAGGATACACCCTATTACCGACTTTATAGGTAAAAGTTTTGGGACTCATGATGTTTACTTACGCAGAGGAGGCTGCGCGCGCTTAGCTAGTTTTCACGGAGATGGCGGGATAGATAGTTGGGATATCTGGATCCGGCGTCCCATATAATTTGGCGCCGCCGCACGAGACCGTAATGAGATTCGGAAATTCAAACGCGCGCGACCTCGATATCCTCCTAACCCTTTTCGTCCGGCTGTACGAGGCTTGCATACCAAGTGAATTTCAGGAGGGGAGAGACCTTGGCTGCTCGAGCTTTTTCTCTCGCCCGGCTTTCTTTATTTCGTTCTCGGACGAGCTCCTGTATTATGTAATTTTCATCCCCCCAACTTCGTTACGCGAGTTTCATTTTTCATTAATTTAGTTGGAGCTGCTGCCGCTGCTGCTCCGTTGCTGCCCCTTTCTTCTTCAACGCTGCTCAAATATTTGCGTTCTGTTATTCAAAATAAATTTCAATTTCGCCGGGAGAGTAGATTTTTCAGAACGTTCGTGTACAGGGTAGGCAATTTATTAAAATAGTTTATGATAGTAGTAGGTTTTGGTATAGTGCTTTTTCCCTGCAGTTGACTAGACATCTATCTGATGGTAATCTCGACAAAGATTCTTTCAAATGCAGCTTCCAATGGTAATCCTGTAATATTAATAAAGGGGAAATTGGTCCGAACAAGTGTTCTCTGAATAATTTTTGCCGTCGAATAAGTTTATTTTCAAGCTCGATCCATCAATCCTCCTCCGGGCTTTAACTTTTAACTTTTCTCTCTTCGATGTGCGCCTTTGTTCTCTTTGATAGACGGAGCAAAGGTAAAGCACGCACGCGAGTACCGTTCACAAGAGATTTTTAATATTAGCTCCTGCTCAGCCACCGTCCTTCTTTCTCTCTTTCTCTCTGCTTACATCAAGTATATAAGAACCCATCAAAGGCAAAAATTGGAAAACTGATTTATGATTTGCGCGCCGCCCTTTCCGCGCCGAGAAATATTACGCCGAATCGACGGCATTCACCTGGCGCCGCGTACGCGAACGCTTGAGCAGAGTGAAAAAAAGTATATATTCTCGAAAATGTGTTTCGACGACTCCCGTAAACGTAAACATTTCTCAAGCCGCCCCGGAAAAGCGACCTTTTCTCACAGCCGAAATTCATCATACCGCCCGCAGTCGTACATCAGACGTCTCGCCACCGTCGCGCGCATAAATAATTAATTTACAATTTTCCCGCCTCCCTTTTCCCCCTCAAATTCGCGAGATACATCCTAAGCCTCCGGATAACACGGTAATGGCGAAAAATATTTCGCTGAAATCCTCGGCAACGCGAGCCTCGCCGGTGCGTAATGGCGAACGGCGAAGATCTGGTTGCAAGGTCGTATACACGTACACACACTCGGGCTTGTCTCGCCCCCCCCCCCCCCTCAACCCTCGATATTTCTTTTTCAAGCAGCGAGCCTCCGCTCCCCCAGTTTACCGTTCGTTACCTCTTCAATTTCCCGCTCTCGTTTTTCCCGCTCGCTCTCCGAGGATTCCTCCTCGTTATTTACCCTCGTGAAAAAAGCCAAAGACATCGCGCCCCGTAAAAATCGAGATTCACCCCTCCGGCCGGCCTCTCCCGGTAATCTCGAGAAAATCGGTGCTCGCTAGAATCGCATCTTTTCGCACAGTGGACACTGCCACCGTACACTCGCGCTCACAGCCACACACATGCACATACGTATACGCAAACCGAAAGCTACGCATACACGCTCGCATCTCCCTCTTTCTCTAACGGGTATAGCGCGCGAGCGCGTCAAGCCCGCGCGCGCGAATTCCTGGGATCAATGCGTCGGTGCACCAAAACGCCTGCGCCGCCCTTTTACCCCCACCCTGCGGGGGGGCCGGGGAGCGGGGGAGGGTAAGAAAGGCGCCGGCGCGCGCCGTGGAAGGGATGATATTCCACCACCTCGGTCCTGCTCGCTCTTTCTCTCTCTCTCTCTCTCTCTCACGCTCTCTCGCTTTCCCCACCCGCCGCGCGCAGAGCCACTGAACTGACGTACACACGGATACAGAGAGCCGCTCTGCTGCTGCTGCCGCTGCTGCTGCTGCTCTGGCCCCCTCGGTTATACTCTGAAGCGTTTCGCGCCTGTGCGCGCGCCCGCTCGAGTGGGGGTGCGTATAAGAGCGAGAGGGGAAGCTCGAGCGCGCGAGAGAGCGAGCGAGACGGAGAAGGAGCGAAAGAGGGAGACGGAGAGAGAGAAGGGTCGCGACTAGGGCTGGTGGCGCGCGGAGAGCTCTCTCTCTGTCTATACTCGCGCGCGCGCGGGCTTCAAGCAGGCTGCTCTGCCTCGAGCCGTCGTCGTCGAGCCTCGAACGATATATACAGGTTTATCGCGGCCAGAGAGTATATATATATACGCATATAGTTGCGAGTGTGTGCGCGCGGGGGGGTCGCGCTGCTGCAGGTGTGTGCCGTTATAGTAGCGCAGGATCGGCCACCGCCGCTGCCAACTAGCATCAGCGCGCGCTGCTGGTGACACAGTTTCGCGCGCCGCGATCTAACACCTCCTCAGCTGCCAGTGGCCGCTGGAAAAGAAACTTCTCCGGCCGCGGGCTGTGGCCCTCCGGTGTATCCTCTCTCTCTCTCTCGTACGTGTCTACGTCTAGTGCGCCGAGATGACAGTGTGATATCTAGTGTGCTACCAGTGCTCTTTTCTCTTTCTATCTTCCTCTACCTATCTTTCTCTCTCTCGCCGATACTCCAGTTCAGAAACACCCGCGGCGGTTGGTGAGATAAGGAGTTACCTGGTATCTCTCTCTCTCACGGAGTGCGCGCCGGGGGGATGCTACTTCGCGTGTGTAACCAGAGTTCGGGGTGAGAGAGGGATGATGATATGTCAGTGCTAGGGCAGGTGTGATATCGATATACGCTCAGATGCAGCGCCGCCAGCAGCAGCCCGTCCTCGACGAGGCTCATCCTCGGCGAGCCGCGAGATAAGAAGACGCTGCCTCTGCTCTGCGAGGACCGCCCCCCCAACCTCACCCCCCGCCGTGTGTGTGTGTGTGCGTCTGTGATTTGACACAGAGGACCCCCGGTGTGTGCGTGCGCGCGTGACACACTTTCAATCTCCTGCCTGGCAAAAGTGAGTGACCGATACGCATGCCTTGTTTTTTTAATGTCTTTTCTGTGTACATAGGTGTAGTGAGCCGTGACCCGCGTGTGCATGCATGGGCACAACGCGTGCACGGGCCTCGACTTCCGATTCGCGAGCGCCTCGAAGTTTTCGGATAGTTTGACCGACGAGAGCTGTATCGGTCCCCTTAGATACGTCGGCTGGATGTATATACGCGCCGAGAGAAATGTTTCGGCTCTGAGGAATGCAGCCGGGGCTCTGGATTATTCGAAGACTTCGAGTGTGTTCCAGAAGAAAGGGATGTGCGAGATTTGCGAGTGTATATATATATATGGATCCGTCACGAGAACGCCTCGGTCAACGTGCATGGAAAATTTAATATAACATATAGAAAAAGGCAAAAGTATGCAGCGGCATAGGGGATCAGAGGCCACAATGCCGTGCCGGGAATGCACATCGCGTATCCTCGATTCTCGCGGAAAGTTATGTGTGCGCTGCACTTTTTCCGGCCGAACGAGCGGGATTCAATTCTCTCTCGCTCGGGGGACTCTGGGGGGGCATATTACGATGCTTCTTGCGTTTACCCGCAATCGCACATGCGTCGCGATTACTGGGCGGAGAACAATTTCCTCTGCAGTGCGCGGCCGCGTATTACGGCCACCGACGCGGATTATTATTTGGCGAAGCATAGCTCACACGGCTCGCGGGATATGGTCGTCGTGAAAATTTCGCGAGATAACTGCACGTTGGGATTGCTAGAGCTGCGGGTCGTTTTCCCTGGTTTAATGAAAAATTGGTGCGGGAGAGACGCTTTGGATGGGAAGGGATGAACTGTTTTTAATAGGCGGGATGAACTCGTAAATTTTAAAAAAACTATCGAGTTTCGTATGGGAAATTTTTGTAGAAATGACTCGTGAAATATTGTAAGAGGTCATCAAATGAAATGAGAAATGTTGTTAGAGATCGTATAAAGCTTTTCATTTGAAATGATTTTTACGAGAAATAAATGCCATAATAATTATATTCTTATGAAAACTCAAAATTTTATACGATTTTTATTGCAATTTTTCATTTGAAATATCGTATGACAATTGAATCGTATAAATCTCAGATAGTTTTAATTGGTTTTGAACAGCAATTAAACAATAAAGAATTCCAGATAAAATTTTATATGACCATTTTTAATAGAAATTTTATCGCAAAAGTATTGTGTTTGAACATGGGATGTCTCTTTTGATCAAATAAAATAAGCAATTTCCAATAGATCTGTCTTCCACAAAAATTCTTGTCATCTTTAGAATGACTACATTCTTCATCGTAACCGAACTACAATACCTTTTCGAAAAATCCAGATCTGAAAAGCCCAGCGTCACGTATCAAGAATGTTTAATAATGTATCTTTTGTCCATAAAAGCAACATAACGCTGACTCCTCTTCTTCTCGAAATAAAATAAAATACATAATCCCGATATCATATAACGGGTCGGCCGCTCGGACGATTTATTACGTTCCCTCTTTCTCTTTCTCTCGCACACAGTGACTGTATGACACTCGCTCAGGAAGTTTTTTCTCTCCTCTCTCCGTCTCTCTCGGCGCTCCTCACCGTGATATATTCTATCGAGATCGGAGAAAGGCTAATCTGGTCACGTAGGCTTGCGGGAGAATCATTTTTGTTTTTGCATAATTTTCCAGAGCGGACGAGAGAAGAGAAAGGGCTGGAGAGGAGATCACGCGATCGGGGGGAGGATTTATAGAGCCCGGCTAGCAGCTCGGGAGAATCCTCCCTTTGTGAGCCTAGCGGGGCTACACCTTTTTCATGTCCAGACGTCTTCTTAGTCTCTTCTTAATAGTCAGCTCCCCCTTTCCCCTCCTGACTTCTAACCGAATCCTCGTCCGCTAGTATTTCAGGATAACGCCCGGGTTATACAGAGCCCTGATTTTCGCAACCCTTCGACGCCGGCGACGCTGGCCTTGTCGAATCCTGGAAAATAGATTGGATACACGCGGCTTTTCCGCCTTTTCATCTCGCCGCTTCGTCTTCCTCTGTCGACCTTCCTTTTTATCATTTTCACTTTTCCCATTCTCATCGATACAATTATGAGCCGTCGCTGAAAGCCACTCGATCAAACTGTGCAAGTCCGCCGAGAGAAAGAAGGAAGCGATTACTTCAGCATCTGAAAAGACCGCCATTATCGCGCGAGCGAGCCTGGGGTGTAGAAGAACAATACCGGAGGTTTTTTTTTGCGGACTTTGAGCCGTGTTAGCCAGGCGAGCCACTCGATGTGCGCTGGCTTGACGTTTGATAATTTACAGTTTTTATCGGCGAACATCTCGGATGAAATGTCGGAAGGGAATCGAGAGACAAATTGCAGGAAAATTCGGGAAACACCGAAAAGTGGATGGGGCTTGAGCGCTGAATCGATGGTCGAGTGAAAGATTATTTCCTTGGAGATTATGCTTTCCGGTTTGGTTTTCGTTCAAAGTAAATTGTTCCATCATTTTTTGTTTTATCTTCGAACTTTTTTCTTTCGTTCTTAATGGAAATAGATACTAAACGCGAATTGCAAAAACAATGTACAATGTATGAAAATAATACGTTTTCGAATTTCTATTTTGGGATGAAAAGTTTCGTTAACTAGCTGAGCTAAACATGTGTACAGAGTAAGCAAATATTTACCGCAAGAATGTAAATGTGAAAATTTAAATAACAAAGTGAGTGATTTCAAGTAAATAATGTAAACCAACCCAGTTACACAAGCAATTTATAATGAAATTGAAGCAATCTATACATTCCTAATAAAAGAATTCTATCGGCTGCTTTCAATTACTAGTATTCATTTATTTATTTAAAATGTTTTGAATATTTTATGTTAATTTATCATTCGCATGTCAATATCGTTACTTGCAATTGCAATCATCATAACACATTATTAGTCCGATACCAATAATATTTCTGTTGTTTTTTAAAATCAATAATGGCAATTCATAAAAATAAAAATATTTTATTTTTAAAATGTTTTACATTTTAACGTTACCTAACAAAGTATTATATTTCACAGTTATAAAATATTAATCAACAAATGCATGTTTATTTATGTTTAATAAAATATTAAATCCAATGCGAGTACATTAAAATAAAATATTAATTTAAAAAATTTTAAATCATCTAAATATAACTTACGATAATTTTACTATTCTCTTGCACATTATTAATAATTCAAATCTGTTTATACGTATAAATTTGCATCTGATATTCTAAACATATTCTCTATCGTCCTCGAATCAATACCAGCCATCATCAGCCAGCCATACAATTTTAAATAAATTTTAAAAATAAACAATCCAACCATAAAAATCACGAAACAATTACTTAACAAAGCAATTATTCGATCGAAATCTCCCGCAAGCATCGCGCACGAATGCTCGCGATTCCAAAAGTCTCAAACATCATGCAATTCCAAACATTTAATTCGCCCGTCATTTACATCCAGAACCAATTTTCTCCGTGCGCAACCAGTCACGCGCGCGCCTCGACGCCAAACGTCACAATCCGCGAATTACCGGGTCGCAATATTATAATACCTGGTGCGCGCGGCGTCAGATCCAAGCCCGTCAATAGCCTCGGCGGCGTCGTGTTTCCGATAAGAAAATCGAGCGCAAGTTGAGAAACAAAGAGGCAGAGGCAATATCAGGGCCGATGTTGTGCCGCAGCGCTAAACTCTCATTAAGGATCCTCTTTCATCGGCCGCGTTTGAGGAAGAGATACGCGCGTGCTCGCTCGATATATACACCGCAGGACTCAAAGGAGCGCGAACTTTGTGTGCGTTTTGCGGGAAGCGCGCGTAAGCTAGAACGCAAAAAAATGCACATACGCCGGCGCGGCCTGAGTCTTTTGTGAGTCGGCCGTGTATGAAGCGGCCGTGCGTTTTATTACGCGCTTGCCGCAAAAGTATTTTTAGCTAAAATGATGTTTGGACTGCTGGCCGAGAGCAGAGCTGTATTTTACGGACGAGTTACTGGCTGCCTTAGATCCTCCGGAGCACGTCAAATATTTTACTTAATTAGACCTTAAGTGTAGGTTATTGCGGGAAAAATGAGCCGGGAATTTCGGGCTCTGGTATTTTGCTTGTTAAGGGTGTGCACTGTTACTGAGAATGAATGATATTGTTTCAATATTGCTTAAGTAAATGTATACTGTTGTTATTTACTGTGAGTAAAATTTATTAAGAAATTACTATGATTATGTGGTAGCTTAATAAAATTTCCGGAAAACGTTAGTTATGTAGTAAGACTAATTAATTAAAAATAAAGAATAGGTCTCCATTCGCGTAATACACTTTTTGCGAAATCCGCAAAAACAGAGTAAAGCTTTAGAGAAAATTCTCCGTTCTTACAGGAAAAACCCGCAGCCGTAGAACTATCGGTCAAAAAGAAAGCGGATAGGTTTAAACACTTCACTGAATCAGCTTTGAACTGAAAACCCACGAGATTATTCCGTTGTTCCAGTCGACGAGGCTTCGCGAAATTTCGCCGCTGGGCAAAAAGACGATTTTCCCTAAGCTATATAACCCGCAGTAGCGAGCGCAGCGAACTTTTCGAGTGCCCCCCTTTTAATTCGCTTGGCAATTCCCGGAATTCACTTCATTGTCGAGGCGCTCGCCTGGATGTGTGCTAAATTCTTCGAAACAAAACCGCATCGTTTATTTCCTCTACACCCTAGTCGTGTTCTCTCTGTCTCTCTCTCTCTATCTCTCTCTTTCCCTCTCTATCTCTGTTACACATACTCACTCTCTATGAAAGCTGTGTATCGTAAAACACATTAATAACGCGTAATTGGATAATTGATGCATACATCGCGCATCAGCCAATTTGAAATTCGATCCAGATAGACTCTTAATATTTCATTAGTCTTTCTAGCAGTGTGTAAAGATATGGTTTAAAAATACGCACCGCAGTAGTCGAGTGTAGTTGGAAAGTGTAACTGCAGTGCGCTAGCCAAGCGGTGAGAGCAGACAACTGAAAGTGGGTGCTCCATCCTGTTATTTTAAAATTTGAAAGTGACTACTTCATCCCAACAACTAGAAAATTAAAATTGAACGCGCTCGGAAATTGAGATCGCAAAACTCCCTCGAGAGTCTTTCGAGTTAATAATCATAACAGTCAAGTTATCAGTTTTAATCTACTCAGTGACAACTCGCAACGAATATTCATGAAAAACCCTTCTTCTCTGCCCCACCTCTCGCAAAAAAAAAATAGAACAAAGGAGCCTCAGTCCTTTTCTCCCAGGAAATATTTCCTTTGAAAACTGGCTTCCTCTCGCGCATCTCCCTTTTTTACGTCCTCCATAAACTTTAACGTAGCGCGCACTCGTTCGCCTCGTGGATACATACATTGTAAAGTACACCGGGGCACGCGCCTAAAGTTTCGCGCGCACGTGCATACGAACGACTGCATATACATATTATCCGGCTCCCGCCTTCTCTCTCTCTCTCTCTCTCTCTCTCTTTCAACGAAAAGGCGGAAATTTCAGGTTTCACGCGCAGCGCCGGCATCGCGTGACGCGAGAGACAACGAAGATAATCGCCGATTCCGTAAGAGTCGCATATACATCGTCCCCGCGCGCCGTATATGCATCTCATCGTTTATTGAGAGCTAGCAGCGAGCACCGGCCTCCATAATGTAGCGCGCCTCTCCTGGAGAATTATTCAGCTCAAAGTTCCTACTATCCCCCCCGGTCAGCTGTATGCTCCGCGTGTACATAAATCGCGCGTATGAAATAATCAGGCGAGGACGACGACGGCCATCAATGTTGCACGCCGCACCCAGGTGGCTCTCTTCTTCCAGATACAGAAAGAGATGTGTTTTCGCGTCTTTGTCTCGGGCCGGAATGGACTCTTTTCTTCGTATCGACGATGTATGCGCTCGAGTTTCTGAAGCGTTGGTTTTACATTCTTTATCGGAGGATCTCGTGAATTCGCAATTCGGCGCTTTTTTCGAGAGAGCTGAATGCAAATGGAGCCGATTGGGCGATATGTTTCGACCTGTAATGCGCGGAATGTTTCTCAGCCACGCGATCCACCAGAGTGTTTCTTCGTATATGTGTGTTTGGATGTATGTGTGTGTGTGTGCATGTGCGCACGTGTGTGTGTATGTTAACAGATGGGAATTTTAAAATAGAGAGGCCCTTGATTTCCGAAGGGCGTAAGTGATATGCGGTTGGAAATCAAAAAATTACATCATGTAGCAATTTCTGCTCATATATCCGGCGAATTATCGTAATTTCTTCATGCTTGTATAACATTCGTGCGATTCCCCGCATGTCTGACTGTACCGCGCGTTTTCTACTTGCTGCCACTGCTTCTTTTTGCGGGACTTCATTTGCAAATACCTTCGCATCTTGCTTTTTATTCGCCATTTTTTAGCGTTACGGTGTATTTTAAAATAGTTCTCTTTACGCGTACCATAACTTAAATAAAAATTATTATACTAGCAAAATAAGCACCACTTTTCACTAAAACTCTCGTAAAAAGTGTTTTATATTCTACTTAAAAAAATAGACGTAACCTTCCTTTATGCCCCTAATGCAAATAGTAAATCATACAAAATGCATAAATAAATTATTGTATAAGCAGAGCTACAATAAGCAAGCCCATACAGCAACAAACGCGGGTATATATATTTTATTCAGTCAACATCGAGCTTTTCGACTCAGACCTCCCTGCATTTTTCACACGAACGCCTTTTGTGCTTTAATAAACTCGGCTAATAAGAAAAGTTACGCGGCCGTATCGGATCGATCATTCCCGCACGCAGCATCTTTCGGGCTATACATGCAAGTGGCCAGCGGATAAACTTTTAATGATACTGGCCTGCTTAAAAATAAATTCGATTATAGAAGCCGCGCGGATCTTGGCCATTACGAGAGGAATTATCCGCGTTGTTATCGACGGTACAGATTTCTGTTTATTTTTCGCGTCGCCCCGTTATCCACTGGTAATTGGCTTTATGCCGAGAGCCTCGTGGAGGAAGAGACTGATGAGTTATAGAGGCAAGGAGAATAATAATCAGGATACTTTCATTAACTACTTTATTCGCCGGGATAAATAAGGTTTTAAAGTAAACTGACTAGTTAATTGCTTCTTACGGCGTGACACACTGACACCATTTTTTTTTATCTTTGTTTATAATTCTATACTCATAGTGTATTGATTAGCGTAACTACGAAAAAAAGTAAATTTCATTAAGCAACCGTTACTACGTAACTCTTTTTTTATCGAAAAACGATTGTACATCTGCAGTGCCAAGCTCGACTGCATCTAGCTCGCTGAATCGATAATTACACGGCTGTAACAAGGTATAGAAAGCGAGCATCTTAGCAGCTTAAAATTCTCCTCGTTGCCGCTCTCGTCGCAAATTACAAAGATCCAGCGAGAATATCTCCTCGAGGCAGCGAATATTCCCCGTCATAAGAAAAGCCGGCCTCCCAGAGGAATATATAGAAACACGATTAATGGAGGACGGAGCTAGAGAGAGAAAGAGAAAACGTCGCTGGCTCCTCGATCAGGCCAAACTACATCATGGCGCTCACGTCGGTGGCGTTGACGAGGCTACGACTTCTCTTTATCGTTAAGCTACTCTAAACAGAGCAAATTAGATTTCTATCCGGGTGTCGGGAGGAAGAGCTAGAGAGGGAACAAAGCTCCGAGCCGTGCTTCTAATCGAACTTGGCATCGTGCTTTTGCGCTCGTTCGCTCACGAGAGAGAGAGAGAGAGGAAGAGAGAGAAGCGTGTACCCCATGCGCTTCGATTTATCTCGCTCGGTGTAGTATTGCTGAATTCGTTTCGGTAGCGGCTTCGATCCTAATGCTTTCAATTTGTCGCAATTACGAGCTCGATTGTTGCTAACGAGCTCGGCCGCTTCTTTTCTTTTTCATAAATTATCCGACGCCATTTTTCCCTCGCTCTCTTTCTCTCTCGCAGTCATTATTCTTCCTGCCGCTGAAATTGCGAGCCTCGGAAAATTATCCCAACTAAATCGCGCGCGCGCGATGTAACGGCGGACGCTGGCGGGGGTGGCGCTAATTCCGTAATTACCGGCTGCGAGGAAAAGGGGTAAACGAAGCCGTTAAATTCTTTTATTAACGCCACGTACGGCACGTGTAACAACTAGTCCGTGAGAAAGGCCGAGCGAGCGAACGGCCATTGGTGGCCGATGATGAGGAACGGCTGCACGCGCCCCGAGGTGTACGGTTTACGTTTGTAAAAATAGAGGAGCGCGAAACGAGCTCGCTCGCGCTCCGTTCGTTATACACACGGCCCTTAACGAAGTTGCGGCAGCGCTAATTGCGCGAATTTATCGCGAATTTTTCGGCTCGCATTACCCGTTCGTTTACGAGCACCGCCCCCGGGGGGGGGGCTTATTCATTTTTCAGCCGCGATTCGCTTAACGACGTTAGCATGCAGCGCGGGCACAAAAGCCGGGGCCACGATGACGGCCTGTTTATTTATTCAAATAGATTTGTAAATTCGGACGATAATCAGCGAGCGCGCGGCGCGACGGCCGGTTATGATCCGCGAAATAGATTTGCCGAGTTTCGCTGGACCGCTCGATTGGGAACTGGTTGAAAGCTGCAAAATTATGCAGCGATTGCGCGCCGATGGGTAAGGGGAGCTTAATGAACGATATTCGAGCGATTGCCGTTTTCGCCCGCACGAAAATAATACAATGCGTCGGGTTAATCGAATGTTGGCGTCATTCGTTTTCGGATATAGCCGTTTCTAATTTTCGCCGCTTTTAATTCTGTTTTTCGCAGTTGTGTCATTAATTTGCGTAAAGCACTGTGAAATGAGCGCGGATTAATTCTTCTTTTCGAGAATCGACGTCGATTCTCGGAGCTGTCGGTAGCCCGTTTCAAGGATGGCATCGTTTTCTGGGAGTATGTGTAATACAATCGGAAAATCGATTGGGCATTAATCCAATGAAAATAACCGATTCAGCTCCCGCAGTTTTACTTTGACTCGGGGAGCAAAGCACAAAAGTAGAGAGTTCGATTTATCAGTAATCGATTCACGAAAATATTACACAACTTCTCGGATAGACCGGCCTTATCTTCCGGGCATAAAGATCATTCCATTATCAGAAGCTCATAAATCACGCGACCCCCGTCATTTGCAAAACAAGAAAAACCTCGTGTCCAAAACTAAAAAAAACAAATAAAA
>JAPYZA010006591.1:0-21400 GCA_030522685.1 Eupelmus azureus
CAAAACACATAAATAGATTCAAGATTAAGGAGATCCGAGTTGAAATCAGCGACTTATGGTTTAATAAAATTTTTCCCTCGCAATTTACAATCATTTATCGTGTTGCAAATTTGCAAAAGTAAAGCTATAGTTCTTTGGAGAATATTAAATGAACCGTGGGCACAATTAAATGAATAACAGACAGCTGCCCACGGCCTCTTCCATTTTGTCCGACAAAATATAGCTTTATTTTTACGAATTTATATATGTAAGACTTTTTTTAAATTATAATCTTGAAAGATTATAAATGACGAATCTATGCTTATTTTATTTTCAACATGATAAGTTATTGTAAATCGGAAAGAAAAAATTTTATTAAAGTAGAGGCCGCTGGGTTCAACCCCGCTCTCTTTAATCTAATAATTCTAAAAAAAGTTATACAGAAAATAATTTTTCACTTACAAAATAATAATATTAAATTACCTACTTAATGAATCGTAATTTATTAAGTAAAAAAGTAATGTTGCAGAAAAATTTATATAAAATTCAATGTTACAATTCGTTAAAGTAAAACAAATAAAAAATTTAATAAGTAAGTTTCTAAAAAATACTTTTGGAACTTTGAAAGGAAAGAGTAATCCGGAACACAGGAAAATAAAATAGCCAAAAAACGCATTCAATTAGTGTTCGTATGAAAAATGTTTTATTAAAAAATGTTTTCCATGCTACAACATCGGAGTACCATCGTCAATCTAATTTGCTGACGTCGTAACAGTACAAAAATGGCATTTTTACAAGATGTCCAAGCTTACGTGACTAAATTATTCCAATTAGCAACCGGATTCTTTTTTTCTTGCCTCCGCTGTGTATTTGCCATTCCTTTAAAAAAAAAATCTTATTTTTCCTTCTTTTCCGTCCTTTTTATCCTTTTATCTCCGCGTGCGCATTATTCTTCGTGCCCACATCAAAAAAGCGACAGCACAGAATCAACGCAGTGACGATCCTATCGTCGAGTTTATTTTTTTTTCCTAAAAACTTTCCTAGTTTCCTTGTTTAATAACGTCCGCTTTTCTATCTACTTTTCTTTTACTTAAGTCCCCCTGCCGGTGTCGTTATTTAAAAGAAACACACCGAGGGATGAACGACGGCGATGTTGCAGTTCGCACAAACTTTTCGCGGAAAAACGTTTAAACCTGCGATCGTTTTAATCTTAATGAATTTTTCGAAGTTGCTGAGTTCGTTGAAGTATACGACTTGTTTACAAAAATTTATATCAAGCTCGTGGGTTACATTTTTATAGTTGGCGTGTAAGTGAGTGAGTTCATGAAAATATAGGATATATTCTGTGGGTGCAAACAGTATCTTTTTTTCACACAATAAAGCTTTTTCCAGGAAAAAGTCGATGAAACAACAATATCGCACAATTTTTTATTAATTTAAGGACATGCATCTGTTTCATTTTAACAAGTGCAGTTTCGTCGTCGAATCATCATTTTTTTTTTTGTATTTTTTTATCGCAATCTTATTTCATTAGAAATATATATTACCATCGAGACAAAAGCGCAGGAAAACACACTTTCGTTTTTTATTTTTTACTTTTTTATTTTATAAAGTCGTCATTGAAAAGTCGCTAAAAACTACATTTGTAGCTAGAATAAAAAGAAGACAGATGCACAACCTTTTTTCTTCAGTCAGTCGCTCTTTCTCTTCTTATTTTACTTATTAAACGCTGACGGCTAAGGAATCTCGACAATATTGTACTCCTGTCCGTATGCTATTCTGTTTCAATTATTGTTAGAGCTGCCAAGCTTGTATACGTAATTGTAAGTACATACTCAGACAAAAACGATCGTCGCTAAGTGTTTGCACTCGCGCAAATTATATAGAAAAAAAAGAAAGAGTTGCTGCAAACTATTATTGCTGCAAAGGTTCTTTCTTCAGTAGAGCAAAGATTTTTTCCTTGGTTTGTTTTCATTTTTTTACTGCGCTGGTCAAACCGCGACGCAAATAGCAAAATGCATAAGTAAACAGTTCTATATTTTTAGTTTCATTCAATAAAAACAAAAGGAGGTAAGAGAAAAGGAAAAGAAGGAGGATAAAGGAAAAATAAAAAGTAAATTGTATTCCAGCACTTCTTCAGGGATTAATCAATAATCAAAGTGACTTAAAATAGATGACGTTTAAAATATTAAGATTATAATTTTTATCATATCGCATTTAAACTTAAAAAGTGCTGTAATTTATCAAATACAGAACTGTATTTACTATCGCCGAAGAATAATTAAGAAGGAATCAAAGTGGCGACAATCAGACACCCCCATCAAGAGGGCTCGTGAATAAAAATTAATTTCATTTTTTTCTTCAATTATTTCATTTTTTTTATTCGCTTTGCTCATTCAGGCCCCGCCTTGGACAAAGTAGATTTGATCATTGGGTTTATATGCACAATTGTATTATGCTTCTCGAAAGAGTTTCGAGATGGCAAAGTTTATATCGTTTCGAAAGATTGATGCCTCTCTTTTTTCTTCTTATCTTTTATACGAAGTCTTACAAAGCTCGTTTATCTTTCTTTTATTAATATACATAAACGTAAAGAGAAGATAAAATAAAACAGTCTAAATAATATTGTAAAAACTACTGCACGTATTCTTAATTTACAATTTTTTTTCTAATTTTTTTTTTTTTTCTAATTTATTGGCGATTGCGTTTTATAAAAAAGGCGCCAGAGTCTTAAAATATATTTATGTTGCAGTCAAATATTAAACCACCGGTTAATTTGCACATTAAAATTTAGCTCGTTCTCTATCTTTCATATCATCACTTCTTATTGTGGCTTAATAATCACATCTTAAATAATTCTCAAGTATATACAAAACTTTCAATTTTTTTCGAGAAAATCAGTCCTTTTAATTTTTAACATATTATACTATCAAATGTTGCTCAAAAAATACAATTTGAATTCGTTCATGTTTTTGATTCCGAAATAAATGTTTAAACAATTAAGTACTTTGCAAAAGTAATTTACAGAACACTATTTTTTTAAATAATGTTTTGTAACTTACTTCTGCAATATTTGCACAGATAATCTTAGTGAATAAATTAAATATGACTTGCAATTAAGCCCAAAAATTTTTACAATAAACAAATGCCATTAATTTTCTAAGTCTTTAAATTCTCAAATATCGAAAAAACAAATAGAAAAAAAAATTTACGAAAAAATCAGTCAAGCAAAAATTTGCCTAAACAAGTCGATTTCCTAATTTGGAAAAGTTCATCATTTGTCGCAGAAAAATCAATCTTTCAAAACAGCAAAATTGACTGCCTCTCGATCTTACAAAAAGAAAGAAGAAATCGAAAAACGCAAAGTAATTACTCGTGCTAGTGCGAACATTATGTTATTTTTTCATGGACTTAAGTTAATGAGACATATAATAAAAGTATAATGCAACGCATAATTATTATAAACGACTACCTATTTACGTGACATATTACAAAAATGTATCGATTGACTAGCTTTTGATAAAATTATACTCCCAGGAGTTCATGTTAGACAGTGCTTATTGAAATATTGCCCGACACTCCGAAGCTCGACTCGTCTTAATTTTGTGAATTTAAAATTTTTTATTAATGTATATACTATATATGTTTTCTTCAAAACCCTTTATATCTCACATTATGATTTTTATTCGGAGACCTTCGACCATTTTAACTAGGTTTTCGAATTTCATAATTTTCTCTGTTATCAAAACGATGATTCTTAAATTAAAACAAGTCAACTGTTTCATTATTTATGGATATAACAAAGACGATCACGAGCGAGCCTCGGCCATATTTTAAATAGTACGATTGTTTACTGGATGTGAAATGTTTCGTGTATTTTGTGTGTGTAGATTAGCAAACCAATTGATGAGGTAAACAGTTTATTGGCTCCATCATCAAAGGGTTTGGCTTACTTTTTCGTTTCATCGTATATAATCGGTCGTTTACCACGCATTTTCTCAAGTAGTCTTACATCAATTAATCACCTAATACAATGTGTATTTTTTAGCGCTATGCATATAATCGTTACAATCTTGTTTATTTTACGCGTAAAACCTTAACGTACTACAAAGTACTTGCGCTATATTCGATACCTCGCTTTTCTATAAAGTTCATTATTATTATTTTTTTTTTTATTTCACGGGGTCTGTGCTCTCACACTTCCCCGTATCATCGCCTCTCTTACATTTTCTTTGCTCATTCTTTCCTAATACTCGCCTTCTTGTCTCTCTTACTAACACGATTTTTTATTCAATTTTTTTCTTCCTCTTTCGTTTCCCCTTTTTTCTGCAGTCTTCCAATTGTTGCATTCACGCGCACGCAGAACGCACCTTTACAAAGAAATTTCGTGAAGACGGAAGCGCACGCATCAATCCTAGTAGTTTTTTCTTTCTCTCTCTCTGACTATCCTTATTCGCCTCGTCACCGAGGAAAACGTCCATGCGCGCAACTCACCGACTACGATACGTTCGTTTGTATGTTTTTTATTCTTTTGTTTGGGTTCTCTCGTTGAAACGCGTGAAATTGTCAGTCTTTCATTGTTTTATACGTTAATTAAGAGTAATTAATTTTAGTCTTACAGTTAGTAGGGTTCTTAACGGTTCGAAAGGCGCTTCTGACTTTTTTAAAACTCCCTTGTGTCGATTGTTTCTTCTTTTTGCCACATTTTCTACCAATTCTTCATTAAAGCGCTAGAACTCGTGAATTGTTCACGAGAGAAATGTATGCTTTTGTAATAATCCTAAGTCACAGATTTCGATGTCTTTTCTCACGCCATCAAAATACATCTTTTTTATTAAGCAAACGTATTTTTTTTTTAATCTATGTTCTCCAAATTTAGGAGCTTTTTTTAAAAACAAGTATACTCTTATAAAATTATACAGTACGCCTTTTGAAGACATTTCCGAAATATGACGTTTATATTGTGATGTTTATTGTTAATACTAAGCTATGTAAGAAGAAATGCATATGTACATATTCCATTTACTTTCCCATTTTTAACGATTTCATCCAACGACAAGAAACAAATTACTAATGCTTAGATTAATGACAATTTAGATTAAACAATTCAATTGTTACAATGTTTTAAAAAATATGCCTTCAGTGTATTAAAATTGCTCAAAAAATAAATTATTCTACAATTCTTTTGAATTGGTGTTTTAAGAGACCGATTAAAATTTCAAATTTAGAATTAAGTTTTCATCTTGTAAAAGCAAAGAATTACTTTAACCGATTTCAGATTCAAAAAGAAAAGAAAAACAAGATCGCGAAATCTGTGCTGAAACTACAAAGCATACATGTATACAGTATGATTCTTTATGTGTCTCCCTTCGTTATTTCTTCTCATTCAGAACTTTTACATCTTACATGATATATCTATATAATATAATCCTGCGACGGAGCTCCAATGAAAAATATACAATTATGAGAATAAACGCGCGCTGTGTGCTGGCTGCTCCTAATTTCTTGTTTTCCTTTTTCAGCACGCGATTATTTATGAATCACAGACCTACATATGAGCGCTTAGCTCCAGTCGATCGCTCAGCGCTAGTCCCGGAGAAGATATATAATAATATATACGCGAGATTTCTCTTTTTATATTGTAACACAATTATAAGCTGCGTGCAACGCAGAACATTGTATTTTTTATTACTCTTTTTCTCCTTTCCTATCTTCTTTTTCTTTTGTGTACTATTTCGTTCTTGACTTGAAAAACCGAAAAGATAATGAAGAAAATATTAAAAATGTTAGTTACAAAATATTAATGTAATTTATGATCTTAACATTTTAGCTTAAGCAATATTTTCAACATTTCTTCTACATTTTTAAAAGAATTTTCGGGAATTCACAATAAATTTAATGAAAGCGTTCATTGAATGAACGTTCTTTAAAACAATTGTTGAACCACAAATTTTAAATAAATTGGTATATCACACAAAACAGTACCAAAAATCATTGCACTTAGTTTCTTACTCCGGGACAATTCGCTACCAGTGATGAGATGTACATCAAGTACGTTCAATCAAATTGACGAACAAAAAAATAAAAAATTGACCGAAGTTGATACGATGTACATATTTATGTATATATATTTTTGCCGTCATCATTATTATGCTATCGAGTGGAGCTATGCGCACAAACGAGGTCACGAACTCTTCTACTTCATCAGAAAATGACAAAAGGATGTATGTATCGTCGACTTTTGAGAGAATCTCGACAGACAGAGCAATGCAAGTATATAATTGTGTGTTTATTTAAAAAAAAGTAATTAATTCAGTCCATCCGTTAAAAAAGGAAGAAAAATAATAATAAACGAAAATTACATTATATTAGAGTATGATGCTTGAGAGCGTAAAATCAGAAAAATTCCATTTCCCGAAATGGATAACACAAAAACAATATTGCAAGTTTATCGCATGGTTTGCCTATCTCTCTTTTACTTCTTTCATATAAATCATTCATCCACAATTCGATCGCTCATTCTAACACACAAATAAAAATGAATCCTCATGCATACTGACAATTACAATCACGATCTCTCCCTAATCTTTCTCGCCTTATGCGATCCTTAAAAAGTCTTCTAATAATATGTGTATATATAATATATTCGTGTATATAATATATTTTATGAATATTACTGATTAAGTAAATACTAAAGGAAAGAATCTATCTTTCTAGTAGCATTTGGCTTGCCAAATTCTGTCAGTTCCATATAAATAGCATTAAACGTTTATTAGCACTTAGGACTCGAGGGATTATTGTCTTTTTGTCTCTCTCTTTCTCTCTCTATAAGTTTGAATATACATATACTTCTCTGCTGAGATCCAAAGTTAGACTTTGTCTAAACAAGAATTAGTCGTTTCACGTATATTGCTCGACTGCTTGAGCTAGTCAAAAAATGACGACAACAATCACCCAGGAGTCCTAGCGATAGAATAAGGTCCTTTATTAAAGACATAAGCACTAAAACCTTAGCGAAAAAGCAAGAGTAAACTTTATCATGATAATTTTTTTCATTTTCTGCTTTTCAAAAGCTTGACATCTAATTCAGTATGCATGAGAAAATTTACTCTCGAAGTCCCTCTCTATAAATTTTTTGTTTTTTTTTTCTGTTAAAAGGGCTTGTAGCTTATATTTTTAACTCTAGACACATTATAGCCTATATAATCTTCGCTTAAATCAAAATGAAACAGTTAAAAATTATGTGAATATGAATCATTTTCATTTTCTTTCTCAAAGCGTATGGAATATCATGTAGAAAATGAATCGAGCTTTATCAAAATAGATGTCAACGTTTCGGGACGTTTACTAAGTCCCCTTTTCAAGACACTATTAAATAAAGATTTACATTTCGCGGAGAATTTTAATTTCTACATTTGAAGTAGCGTATCGAATATCAATTAACCAAAAACATTTTTGCAATGATTTTGCTTTGCATTTAATTTTCTTGCGGATATCATACGCATAGAGAAAATACATAAGAACAGTACATGCATACGGATTTATACCGCATTATTGTGTCTAAAAAAGTACCAAAACGAGGAATATTTTCGATTAATTGATATCAAGCCCTCATTTTCTTTCTTACAATCCATCGGCAGTCATTTTTTTTTTTTGGTCTCATTGAACCACTGTTTCTCGTATTTTTCTTAAAAATTATGAATTATTTTCTATCGCACACAATCTATTATTTTACACATTGTTTGTCTCTAATGCCGGACAGTTGAGTTTATATGAGAATACATATGCTGCGCTTGTTTGCTCCGTCTTTCATTTTTATCTCTCTTATTTATCTTCGTCGTCGAAAATTATAAAAATAGCGCTAACCTGCTACATAAAAGTGTGTAGTTGACAATTCGAATGCTGTGCCGTTTACTAGTGATTATTGTTACCGAGCAAAATGAGATTTACTTTAGGCCTCGCCAAAGCTACCAATAGCTTGTTCAGTCATGCGCAAGCATAGCGACTCCAAGCGAGAGTTGATCTCCGGCTCTGTCGACTCTATTGCGCTGCTTGTGTGGCTGAGGAAGTTGTCTCTTGGTGCACTATAAGTGCGCTGTAGAGTTCTTTGTAGCTGCTGTAATTTCAGACGCATGCTTTATAAGTTCACATATTTCTTACTTTGTTTTAATTAATATTTATATTTTCATATTTATAAATAAAAATATACGTAGATCTTTTATAAACCAAGATGTTTAAATAGATAATGTCACGGATTTTATTATCCGGATTTTAATTATAAAAAAAGTGGAAACGCGCTATCGTGTGGATTAGAACCCGGGCCCGCAAAACTCCTCCGCGCCGAAATCGAGTGCTCTAACCACTGAGCTAACTCCCACCGATACTCGCCAAGTTTTGTATTGTCTACATATCGTGCGGCTACGGATTTTTATGGAATGTACATTTTTACATACCTCTAGACTTGTCTCCTGTAGGCTAGGTCGTTTTTCGGGAACCTGTACTGGTTGGAGATTGCTCTGATTAGTTGATTGACTGGAACTCGACTGCAGGTATGGCGTCGATATACTGTTCCTGTGCGGTGTCACCATAAAATTATTCGAGGTTTTCGCATTTCCCATATGACCCAAATTCAAACTAGGCTTTCGGTTATGTTGCGCTGTATTGCAATATCTTCGATTGAAGAATGCATGACTATGCTGCCACCTGCTAATTTCGTTTATCATAAAAAATATGAGTAAAATTAATACATATGAGAATTTAGTATATATCTATATATAATATATCTTACTTAGGAGTTGGTCTAGGATTGCCTAGGCGACTACGCCACTGTTGCACTTTTTCTTTCTGACTTGTAGTAAAGCAATCATGTTGCAATACTTTTTCAAGAATACTTATGCATGAACACAAAACTGCATCGTCTATGTTATCCAAAGCCAATCGACTGCAAACTAAAACAATAAATAATAGAAAATATAAATTAGTAATCTAATGTTTTTGTTTTTATAGACATTACAATTTTATGAAATCAGGGAATTATTTTCTTGATTTGAAAAACTACGAAAACATAAAGACGTTATTTATGTTTATTATTCAGTAATCCAAAATAAATCTAAAAGTTTACTTTCAAATAGATCAAAACTCACGTTTGCCAAGGACTTTGGTGAACTGAGTCGGAATATCCTGAACATCATTTTCTTGACTGGGCTTAAGGGGTGTCGCTAATATTGCCTTTAATTCGTCTAAAGCGCCGACCAGCAGTGGCTTCTGGGCAAAGGAGGCTGACTGGTTCGTTTCGCGCTGAGGCTGTACGAGATCCTTCTCGAGGTTGAGCAGAGTTTGATAGCGTTGTTGGAGTTTGGCAATTGACAGAGCAAGCTTATGTCGTGCACCCTTAGTCACGCCTTGTTCGGCTAGTCGTTCCTCCGTTAGATCGATCATTTCCTCGTACGTCAGATTGGTGAACAAATAACTGTATTTGTGAAGGCGTAGCGTCTTTAGCCATGATGGAACGTCTAAAAAAATTTTTGAATTGTATATATATATTTTTTAAATTTTATCAATAACTTTATTTGGTAAAAAATAATAGCCGATGACTTTTTGAAAAACTACTTTTATAAGTAGGTTTTACTGACCTCTCATTCCTGTACTTAAGGGTCGCGCAGAAGCTTCATCTAATCGACCTTCACTACCACTACTTGCACATGAACTTTGAGGACTAAGAGGTCCTAATCCAATCAGAGCTGCTATTCAAAATATAATATAAGTTAAAGTAAAAACGTAATATATTTGCTGTATAACTAAAAAAAAATTTGATCTACTCACTGGAATGATCTCCAGAGACACTGAAACTCCTAGCCTTATGTCTTGTTGATGCATTTGAATTTCCACTCCGCTCAATAATTTCAGGTTGATGTGAAGAAGCTACAGGTGGTGTCAAACTATTGGAGCGTCTTTGTCGAGTTACAGGAAGTTGAAATTGAAAGTTGAAAGGTGTTCCGGATTGGGTACCATAAGCTTGGCTTATTTGGTCATTTTGCTTAACATTCTTTTGCCATGTTGTGTCCCACCTAAATTATAAAGAAAATATATTAATAATAATTGGTGCTTTGGAAAATAATTCATTTTAACATTTAAATGTAAAAATGTGACTTTAAAATAAGCTTTAAGGTAATATTTCAAAGTGACTATTCTAGATATACAATTTTACTCTATTATACCTACTGATCAATAAAATATTTATGTTTACCTAATTGGTGTATTGTTAGTATACTCATCAACACTATGAATTGGTTGTGCACTGCTAATTCTATCTTCAAGTTGTCTAAGCCATTGGGTTAGTGTACGTCTGTCCTGACTAGTAACAGCTGGATGAATAAAAGTATAGCTAAGAAGCTGCTGAGTTTGCTCTGTGTATTGACCTGTGGTCACGCAGTGGCTGATTAGTTCAGGTATAACCATCAAATAGCTTTGCTTGCACTCAACATTTCCAGGTCTAAGTAGTGGAAGATGAGTAAGAAGCTGATTAATGGCCACTTCCGTTGTCTCTGACAATAATGAGGTGATGAAAGCTGCAAAGGTTTTCATTTTTAATATTTCATGTAAACAAAAAAATAATATTATGTGTGTCTGTATGTACTGTATTATATATATTTGATAAAAAATTGAAATACAATTAAAATTAATTACCAGGATTATTAGCATTTAACTCTTGAGAGTCTAGTTCTGAGACCGAATTCAGGGAGTGTTGAATAGCCTGTGCAAGAAATCGAGCCTGAACCGCAGGGATTCGTCTCAATAAGGCATACAGAACAACAGTTTGCTCACATTCATTCCATTGTGAGAAAACTCGAGTCAATTCGCCCACCTGCTCGCAAAACAGAGCTCCTGGTGACCATTTCATCTTGAACAGCACACCTGTAACATTTGAAACATGCTTATTTAATTAAAATATTTATATTTTCTATAAACCAAATGCCTGTTGAATATCACGTCAATTAAAAAGGAAAATAGAAATTTTATGTATTAAAATAAGAATATATTGAATTTATAAAACTTATTCAAACTTATATATAAATATTTCGTCATTTTTTATCATACAATTTAAAGAATCATCTCATTAAAAAGAAAACTACCAAGAGATTATTTACAAAAGGTTATGTAAACAATAAGTCACTGATACAAAATTTGCATTTGTTTATCTGCCAATAACTATAATAAAATCTTATTAATAAAATTTTGTAAGTTATGGTACATCAGAAATAGATACTAATTAGACTGTATTATCACTAACAATAATGAATTATATAAATAGCAAAGTAATTATCAATTGCCTTCTTATATCGTACAATGACGTAAGACAACAATTACAATCATTGTAACTAATGCAAGCTGGTATAGAATTAGTATATATAGCTGTATAAAATTTAAATTTAGATGTATTACATACATACACGAAAATAAATTGATACAATTATAGCTTAGAATTTTGGAGCAAGAAACATGATAAAATAATGAACGTTTAAAATTATTTAAAAATAACAGACAATTAACAAAACAAGAAATTCGTTCAATCCTCACAAAACTTCTTAATCAAAAACAATTTAACACTTCCAAACTCGCATACCAAAGTATTCACACTATCAATAACTGATAAAGCACACTCTAACACCTACATTACAAAAAACCTCCACAAAACGTACACTAAAACCATTCACCATCCATCCAACAGCCCTGCCATCGAACCCAAGTACTCAGCCCTCGATCGAAGCAGAAAAAAACTCCAAAGCAGCGTACTCCGCAGGCACTTGTAAACCCAAGCTCAAAATATCCTCTCACTCTCTAAGCAGCCTATGAGCTCTCGAACGCGACAGTAGGAGAAGGAAGGAGCGAGAGAGCGCGCAAACGAGTTTCCACAGCGATCCCAACAAAAGCACGTTCCATCTCAATTGGAAGCCATAACGAGCGAGGCGAACGCACAGCACTGTTACATATACACCTGCGAGCTCGGCTGCTTCCGTAACAGTCACAGAGTCCACTGGGCACACAACGCGCGCGCAAAATCCGAAAAGGAGCTGTATATCAAAGACAAGCCTCTGGTTCGTTTACCTGAGCTCTTTCTCGCATGTGTGTCTCTATACACGCAGAGTATAGATGCGGACGAGCCACGCGAGGAAAAAAAAAGGTTGCCGCTGGCCGAGTCTCAAAATACGGAGCACACAGCGCATATATCTATATACACGCGCGCACGCATATATGCGAAAGAAGTCGTTGTACCGTGTATATAGTTCGCGCGCTAGCTGCTGGCTATCCGGAGTCACGCCAAGTGCGCGCGCGCGCGCCAAACTAAACGAGCGGTTATATATCCACTTTATACGCACGCCTGTATATGTATATAGGTTCAAGTGTAACTGTAAGTATGTATATATGTAGGTATATAGATGTATATGTATTCTTACTCTGTCGTGCCTTGTGAATATGGTTCATTTTCGGATGCTCGCTGTCCCGGGCGCTCGTTAATCGCGCCTCTTTCGCGCCTCTCTCAGCTATAAGCTCGCGCAGAAGAAACGCGCGAGTCGCCGCGAGCATATCGCTAGCTGCGGCCGATGCGCTGGCGGCGTGGACGTTGGCTCGTTCTTACGTCTCTCCGGTGCCCCGCAGCGGGGATGTTGTTTTTGTTCTCGCTCTCTTTCTCGCTCTTAGGTCTGATATATTCTGCCCTGGAAAAAGAGTGACCGTCACGCTGCGGGCCTGTGACCGCTTGCTGACCGGTGGCGCGAGATTTCGAAGATTTTGAGGGTGGTGATGGGTGGGTTGGTGAGTTGTTTGTGTTGGGAGTTGAGATCGATTGGTTTATTATCTTAATAAATTATATAATTTATTAAGATAATAAACCAATATAATTTTAGGTTTGTTATAGCGAGAAAACTATGTATTGCCGTATGCTCCAAAATTTTAATTATAAGTTTTTAACTGTAAAATTTAAATTGACAATCTATTCATTTAATACCAATCCCAAAACATCAACACCTATCCAGACGGAGCTCCAAAACGGCCCTTAAGTAGTAACGTCCAAAAGTAGTAACAGCCGATCGGTCAGCCAAGCAATATCCCTTACCCCCACCACTGCCCTTTCCCGCTCATCGAACGATCTCCAATCAAGCAGCTCCAAATCCGTCTCGCCTCGATCCCACCGCAATCCAGCCGCATATATAACGCATCTCTCAGCCCCTCGCGCGCGCTCAGCGACAATCGACCGAAAAACCATCTCTCTCTCTTTCTCTCTTGTCGCGAACCTGACCTAGCGCAACGTTTTCCGGCGATTCGGGCGCGCGCACGCCAGGAGGCGCGGCTGCTCTCTCACGATTCTCCATACAACATTGCAGCGTGGCGTCAAAAACGCTCCGAGCTCCACAGCTCCCCTCCAAAAGCTCCCGCGCGCGCGTCACGATCGTTCACCTCTCGTTCGTATATATACACTCGCACACACGTGTATGCTCGTATATACACATGTATACGGGCGATCACACGGCAGAGAGCAGAGGCGCGAGTGCGCGCGCACGCACATAGTGTCTCCCATCACGGCACTTTAGGGCGCGCACCTATATATCCAACGCGCACCATTCCCACCTCTCTCCCGCTCCGAGACTTGACCAGCGCAACGGCGTATATCCGGCAGGGTCAAGTTTGTTTACGGAAAATCGCGCGGACTCGAACGCGACTCTCGCTCCCTTTTGCCATAACAAAAGTCTATGTACACGCAGCCATAATCACCCTCGGCTGGGCCGAATACGAAAAAAAATACTGAAAAAGGGGGGGCCGATGGTGGAGAGAGAAGTGGGGGGAGCTGCGTCGGTGCGAGCTTGCGAAACGCCGTAGGGACGACGTGCCGTATATATATATAGCTATACTTATATATATATATATATATATACGTATATAAGTATACAGGAGAGCGCGCTCACGTAGGCTGGTATAGATATATACATCGACTGTCTCGAGGACGTTTACCTCTGGAGCGGGCGGCGCGCACATGCGTGAGCGAGAGCGAGGGGGACGCGAGAGAGCAGCGCGCGAGCGAGACGACGCACACACTTTGTTTACATGCAGGATACGCTATACTCTCCTTCTCTTTCTCTCCCGCGCGCGCTTATATAGACGTGTATCCAGGCCCGCCGGATAAAGGCCTTGCTGAGCCGTTCTGTGTGTATGTCTTTAAAATACGGATGCCCGAGCGTTGGGCTTCTATATATTTTTTTTTCTTCTTTTCAGTGAAAGGATGAGGCGAGCCGATAAATGTTCATACGAAAAAACAACGCGGAGGCGGAATAGACGGCCGGCTATGGAAATAAGGAGTTTAGAATCGAACGCGGGATGATTATCCGCTCTTTTTTCTTATCTCGACGGAAAGCGGCCTATAGCTCGCTCGCGGCAGCGTGAGGATAATAGTTTCGGAGCGGGGTCGGGAATAATACAACAAAATTCGAGGATAGATCGCCGAGAAGTCGAATCGATTCCACGCGCCGAGCGTATATAAACACAAGCGGCAAAACGGAGCAAGCGTTCCCCGCGCGCCATGTAGCCTCGTAGCCCTCTCGATAACCGATCAAAACAAAGCTCCCACGCTGCCATATACACCCACGGGTTCGAAAAAAAAATCCATCACCAATAAACCTACCGCCGCAGCATCCAAAAATCCGAGAGAAATAGCGAGCGCAGAAGCGCGGCGCCGGCCGCGCGCGGACAAAAACAAAGCGCGTAAACAGACGACGCGCCGCGCGGCTTTATCATCAAGCGCGCGAGCGTTATCACAGTCCTACCTTAGCAGGCCTCCTCCTCGCGAGCTCCTGGGTGAAAACCAGCTCCTTGGCCTCTCTCAGTAGCGAGAATCGAACGCCGGGCCTTTGACGAGGACACGCGTAATACGTATGTATATAATATATCGGCGCGTCTCTCGCGGAGCGAGGAAAGGCCGCGTATACACAGTCCGGCGGCGCGCACAGTATCTCTCGTCGAGTCTCGGCTGGCTCGGCGCGTCGAGGAGACACGCACACAGCCTCGCGCTGAGCACATATACACGGACAAGGCGGTTCGCGCGCGCCGAGAGAGAGAGAGCGGGGAGGGAGAGCGCCGGTGATAAAGGGGGAGCCTCGAAAGGGCAATGAAACCATCCCGGCTAGTGCCGTCCTTGTCTCTCTCTCTCTTTCTCTCTGTCTTTCTCGTATGCGCGGCGGTGTTTTCGGCTCGTAGAGAGAGAGTATATAGAGAGACTCTCCTGAGTTCTTTTTTTCTCTCTTGCTCTCTGTGAGCGCGAGACGCGCGCCAGAAGCAGCGCGCGCAGCAGGCTGTTGTTGTGTGTTGCTGCGCTGATTTGGCGCAGTGGGTGAAAGCCCGAGGATTGTTGCTCCGAAAAGCTGGAAAGCGCGCCAGTGCGAGAGCCGCGGGATGAGAGTGGTTTGGGCTTTACGCGGTATGGAAATGTATAGAGGGAGGATTCCGTGTTTGTTTGTTTTGCTTAATTTGAGATTATGTAGCTGCTCCGATTTTCGTATAGCGAAATTTTTTGGAGAGTCGGGCTCGCTCCTCGCGGTGAGCTTACAGTGTATACGCTAAAGTTGAATGGACGGCCGGGGAAGAATGCACCTAGAGACGCGCCGTGTGTATATGTATATACGCGCCCGGCAGCGTGCGGAGGGTCAGTTTTCCACGGGCGCGACAATGGCTCTAGATTTCTGGTTATCCAATAGTAGGCCCGGTTTATTTTCGTCGGCGATCGGAATTTAATACTTCGCGAGCCCCGCGCGATGGCTTATATACCAGCAATATCGAAAATCTCAACGAAAATTTTCAAATATTTACATTCTCTCCCAAGCCAGGATATTCTTAATCTCGAAAGAAAAACGTTTAACTTCGTCGGAGAATAATCGAGCGATCGGCAAAGGGGAACGATCGGCAAGTCTCTCGCTCGGCTCCGAAAACAAAAAGTCTCCCCCCAGACGTATATTTACACGAAATATACAGGATCTCCGCGTCGAGAGCAAATTGATGTTATTGTCCTTTAAAGGCCAAAGGGAGAACGGCGAGCTTAAGCCCCTTCAACTCTTTCTCCCCCACGGCGAAAGTGCATTAACCTCTCCGGACCTCCCCTTCCCCCCACTCCCCGCGCCAGCGAAAAAGCCAGCCGTATACACACGATAACCTAACCTCCAAAATCACCGCGTACTCCACAATAACCCCCGAAAAGATCCCAACGGGATGCCAGAAGGAGCAGCGATCGAAGCTAAGCAAAATAGCAAGCCGTTGAACGTAAGAAGCAGCGTAAACGGGGCGAACTCGGCGGATACAGTCTGTCCTTCTCGGTGTGCGGCCATTTGCGCGCTATATACACATTGCGCTCTCTCTCTCTCGCGCGCGTACAACAACGCCGCCGCGGCTGTATACGTGCGGAGAGGCACACACACACAACCCGGAGAGACGAAAATAGAACTTCCTGCGCGAAGGCGCAAAAAGTGTCTCGGGCCGCGGGCCTAGAGATGCGTATAGCCTCTCGTAATAAAGAAAATGAAGAAAGACTCACGGGCGCTGATGTGTGCTCGGCGTCGGCTTTTAGCTGCTCTGGCTTACTGCCTCCTCGCCTCGGCTATTTTCCGGAGGGCCGACTTCTACAGCATCGTCGACGAGGCGACTGTGAGAAAAGCGCCGGAGGCGGCCGGCCTCGTTTATCTCAACTGCTGATATACGCGCGAGTGTGCGTGTATATATAAGATCGAAGCCTTTCGGCCAGTTTTTATCGGCAGCTACCTATACGTGCGCCCCCAACGAGAGCGCGCACTCTCACACGCGCCAGCGGCGAATATCACAGTGTTATAGCTGCGCGCGAGAGACTGATGACTTTTCTCTTTCTCGCTCGCTCTCTCTCTGGGCTGTCTTGCGCGCGCGCGAGCTGCGATAGCACGCAGACACATACGGCTTTGGCGCGACGAGGGAGATGGAGAACGGGCCGTGTGTGTATACGCCTTTGTGCGGCGTGCGCTCGCGAGCGAGAGGGAGCGAGCTTGTTTTGCTCCGAAAAGTCTGTATGTGTGGGTATGCGTATACGTGAGTAGTGAGATTTTATGACGGAGCGAGACGCGCTGGTGACGGGCGGCCAGCTGACGAGTCAGCTGTACGCTGTGACGTAATCGAGCGTCACGGTGTTCGTGTTCGATCCTTTCTGTTCAAACTGTTAATTATATTTTTAATACGGTATTGTTAAATGATTGCAGGAAAGTGTGATAATGTAAAATTAAATAATTGAGAATCGATTTTGATACGTCTGTCGAACAATATCTTTTGATTGAGAGAATGTAAATTGCATTTAAAGATTTTGCAAAGTGCGCAAAGTAGTATAATTTACGCACACATTATCACAATAGTAATTTTCGTAACAAGGGCATAAAGTATAAATATTTTAAATAAAAAAATGTACTTGAAATACTGTATTTAAAAAAAATTATTTTAAATACTTTTGAAATACTTTCGAATTTCAGTATTGAAGAATAGGATTTTAAACATCTTTTTAGAATTTAATTTTTGTCATTATTTTATAAATTCAAAGAAGAACGTTTTTTTTTATTTAATAATTTATTTTATATCTGTTTTAAAACAAATCAGATGAACGTCAAATACTTATTTTTAAATACTGTATGACCACCCTTGGAGATACAGTGTCATTACAAAGAACAATTGCTTTCTGGATTTTATATATATTCCAATATACTTTTTTTATAGTCGAAAATAAGCTTTATATATAGAACACTAAGAAATAATAATAATAATATAAGGCAAGGACTCCGTAAATATTGTATATAATATTCGATTAATTTTGTATACAATAAAATAAATACATTATGCTACTAGTCTGTTAAACAAGTGTTTTTCACGCGGATGGGATTTAGCCTCTTAAGTGAATCGTGCTTAAAACACCAATAGAGCCCAATAATCTTATGCATATACTATTTTTTAAAACTGGTCACGAAAAACGAGAGCCAAAATTTAGTTTAATGAAAATTAATAAAACGGAAGTTTCAACAGATTGAATACTATTTAAGCAGTAAATTCTTAATGCATGAAATATTGAGATTCTTAGATTATGGGTACTAAGCAAAATGCTTAGCGTACTAATACGACAAGTAAGGTGCTCAGCGAACTGTTTTAAGTTTGTAAAACATTCTCTTATTAAAACATTCGCAATAAGTCGTGTTTAACGAGCTCTTTTAAAAAAATTATTTTAAAATTTTTTTATAATTTACATTTAATTGACAAATAATCTATATTTTTAACAAAAAAGACTAATTTCGATGACAATTATTGATGTTATTTTCCTTATTTTATAAATAAGAGTAAAAGCGTTGGAATATATTGCGTCAATGCTTTCAAATTGAGTTTATTATAACAAGCATTATTAAAACTTTGTATTTTTTTACTTTTCAAATCTATAGCATTTAGCAAAACAATTTTTTTTCGAAATTTTGTTGAATTTAAAAAGTAATTTTTTGAAAATAAAGAATTGTAGGTAAAATTTTTTATCTTACAAAACGCATTATTATTCATGCTTCAAATTCGTTTTTAAACTATTTTTGAACTGAAATAATGCAAATATTAGATAATTACTGTGCACTAATTATCAAAATTAATTGTTAGATTATTAATTTGCAAATTAAGAAAAGAAAAAAAATTTTTTAGGATATGATTAAAAAATTAATTTACTTTGAATTTAAAAAAAAAACAATGAATTTAAAAAAAGAACATTTTATTTAACAAATATATAATTTTCTTATTTTATTTAAAAAAATTGTTTTTCAATTATATGTACATATTTCTTATTAATTATTATACACTGTACAGTAATTAAAATGACACTTTTGATGCTGAAGTAGTCAAAATTTTATCTACTAATTCAACCCTTGTTTTTAAAAGTTTCATTTGTTTTTCAGAAATAGTTTCTTTTTTAAGATTCTTAAGAAGAAAGTAATTTATAAATAGTCTTAATCCTTCTCTAAACTGATGTAAGTTTTCTGATGATGATATCCTTTCAAATATCTGAAGACATATTTCAGCACTTTCGTGAAGTAAAATGTCAATCATTATTTTCCTGAAGAGCTTCATTGTTGCTGAATCTAATTCTCCAAGTTGAATCACCTAGAAAGTACAATGAAATAGAAATAAAAATTGAATGCTATTATAGTGATACACTTAAAAAATGCAGAAAATAAAAAAAATTTTACCTTTAAAATTGACAATGGTAAAGCTTTTTGGATAAATAAATATGACATCAATTTAGCTAAATTCATAACTTGCTTATTATTATAAGTGCTCAACATTTTTAGTTTATCCCACAATGTGTACTGAATAGTCATCTAAAAAGTATAAAAGTTATGTTTATTGAACATACATGCAGTTAGATATTAAGTTTTTCTTACTTACTTGATATTTTCTGTCACATTCACAAAATTTTTGTAATAATACTGCATAGTAAGGATTAAAATTTTGTTCTTGTAAACCACAGTTCAAAATTACATAAATTATTTCCCTTTCTTGACGATCCTTTAGTCCCAAATGATGTAATTTTTCAAATGCATCAAGATAATCCTCAGCTGACATGAGAATGCAAAAGATGTTTTTTCTTACATCTGTATTCATTCTTTGAGCTTTAGCTAAATTAAGAATTTTTTGACTATAAATTGGTTTATTAGTAGTAGATTTTACCGGGTCATTGCTTGGTATTAGTTTGCCTGACCAGGCTGAACCAACTATCCACCATTTACCCCTTTCATCGGCTACAAATCGTAGATTAATTAGTTATATGTTACAACTTATTAAAAATATTTATATTATGTTAATCGAACATACCATTCATTAAATCTTCTAAAGAAAGATTTAATTGTGAAACACTATTTCCTTTTCTTATCAAAGTTTTTAAAACTTTCTTTAAATGTTCCATATGACTTTGGTCATACTGTGGAATTTTACTCATATTATTATTTTTAATAGCCAATACAATATCAAGCATACATTGAATTCTTTTCGAGTTATCTTCATGAGATCTAAAACAGTAAATAAAGAATATTTTTTATAAATAAACTATGCACTAACATATTTTGCTTTTATAAGAAAAAGCTTTTATTAGCTATGTTGATAAATAATTTGTATATTTGCTGATTTTCTAATCAAATGAATTTAATAAAAAGGATTATTTGTGCGTTATATTTATTTTTATTTAAATTTATCTTACCTTGCATCTTTAACTACAGCTGCTTTCTTTTGTATATTTAAAATTAATTCTTTTAAAGCGATGGGATCATCTTTCCTCATTTTAAATCCAGCAGCTTTTAATAATACCAAAATTACTTCTATTTCTTTTTCAGTAAATTTTTCTATCAATTTTTCCAATACTTGGTAAATAAGCTGAGATCCAAAAATCTAAAATTAAAATGTAGATTTCTATTTTGAAAAATTATTATTAAAAAATAAGAAACAGCAAATAGTAATATTAAATATTACCTTGAAATTATATAGATGTGAAATCATTAGAATTAAATTATCAAGCTTTTTGTTTGAGATATCTTGTGGTTCCTTAATCATCTCGTTAAACTGTTTTATAAGAACCATAATAAAATGTGCTCCAACTTGTGTGTCAATATTAGCATGAAGTACAGCCATACACATCATGAGTTCACTAACAATCAATTCCTTTTGTAATTCAGGAACTACAATTCTTTCTAACATCAAGCTAGAAATCACTTCATTCATATCGTTTCTACTATTTGTCATGTACAGATCTTCCAGCTAAATAAATTTTAAATCCAAATGTCATTTTAAAACAATAATAGTAGCTACAAATATTATAATATTATAAGATTATACTTTTTGTAAGATCTTTAAAATGTTTACCTGAGAAATAATGGTGTGCATTCCACTGTTTCCAAACTTGTTCAGTAGACCTTTTACTTGTTTACGTAAAAAAACTAATTTTTCACTTTCTTTGATATCACCTTTTAATCTCAAAGCAGGAGGTATATAAGTTTGCTTATTTTCTGATACAATGCTTCCATCTTTATTTCTTTTCCGACCATAAATATCTTCCCATACACCTTCATCTTCTTTTAAATCATCCTGAAGATCTGAATTTTTACAATCAGAATTATTTTCTTCTTCGGAAGAAATAAAATCTGAGTCATCTTCAGAAGCACTGCTATCATCAGTTTTTCTCTTTTTTGGTGGTGGAATAGATTTTTTAGTTTTAGAATCATCTAAAGTCTTTTTACATTGAATATTTCTCTTTTGTTTTGATTTTGTTTTACTTTTAAAATCATCACAACTATCACTTTCATCTGCAGAATCTAATTTAGAATTTTTAGAGCTACTTACACTAGATTTTTTTTGT
>JAPYZA010006592.1:0-25700 GCA_030522685.1 Eupelmus azureus
TTTTCCTCTGCATCTCAAGATTTCCCCAACCTCTCACATCTCCAGTATTCTCGCTCTTTTTACTTCACAACATCGCCACGCAAATTCTGCTCAAGAGCCGGCCATACGTGTCATCTCCTACAGTATCCCATAACCAGCGACTTCTCCTCCCCTCACCCCCTACTTATAAGTATTGACGTAGGTATAATATGCATCTATATATTCGTCGTTCGGCTGCGACCTCGCCTACCTACTCATCGTATCGTAAAATGAGATGTCACGTTGGCTTTTATAGTGCTTGAATCAAGATTAGATTTACTTTGCTCCCTCCCTTCACGAATACTTCCGAGCGCCGGATGCAGTCACTTTCCTCCCACTCCCTCCTTCCCTCTTTTTCTCTAGCTTTCTCTCTCTCTCTCTCTCTCTCGCTCTCTCTTTCAGCCCCTCTATCGCTTTTACGACGAGGCCGAGTTGGTGGCGAGGTAAGGGGTGCGGAAAAAAGCTCATTTTCGAGAGCACATAGAAGCCCGCCAGGTCACTGCCGCCACGGGAACGTGTGTGTAGCGGTGCGGGTATACATTTGGGGGCTGCTCTGCTGTCTCGAGTCTGTTCTAAGATGGAGATGCCCAAGAGTGCCTCAAGTAAGAGAGAGAGAGAGAGAGAGGAAGAAAGTTTATCTGTTCAGGTTCGGGGAAAAGTGTCGGAGCTAAAAGTGTTTGATTAGAGTGATTCGATGTTGCTGTTTTTTTTTACGTTAGGTGTGTAATTTTGATTTTTTTTAATTTATATGAGTAACAATCTATGACTTTTTGTAAAAACTAAAAAAGTACATTTTTCTTGTTTTTGAGAAATTAACATTTTAATGTTTAAATGTTGGCTAGGTGGGACGAGTTGAAATCTAAGATTAAAATAATTCATTTAGGTAGTAATTACCAATACAATCTTTTAATAAAAGTTAAATCCATAGGATTAAAAACTATGTAAATTATGAAACTATATCTCTATTAAATATCAAGTTTCTGATGATTGTATGAATTTTACAAGAAAGAGGAGCCTTCAATCCCTTCAAAAATTCCAAAATGGACCCTTTAGTTTCCGTGATGAAGACGGAATTCCATTGTAATTGTGTCTTTTTTATATTAAAATTAAAAATATTTTGTATATCAAGTTTGCATATAAAAGCCTGAATGTTCGACACAAAATAAACAATGTTAAATGAAATTCATAAAACATGCCTTTACGCGAGTAGTCAGCACGTCTCAAGGGGAGCGTAACATTTTTCAAGCGCGGCGACTGTCGATCTCCCTTTTTTAGACTGTGAATTTCTACCCGGGTTTATTACTAAAAGGAAAAAGCAAAGGCGAGACCTACCATGAGTTTGACTGTCTGATCGATGCACAAGGAATAGGAATTTCTTTGAATATTACGATAATATCGCCGGGGTTTTTTGATCTCGGCTGCAGCTACCCTGATTATGTTGATTCGTGTTTATTTGATTTCATGGATCGGCGAGTGAGTAGAACGGCTCAAAAGGGAATTTCATATAACGCTGGATCTACTTTTTCTGCTTTTTTGACGGATTGTAGGTGTTCAAATATTTTTTAATATTATTATATATTTGATTAACATTGCGTGTCAGGCTTCATGAACAAGTTAAGTAAGGTGTTTAAATAATAGAATAATAAAAATATAAACAATTTCAGTTATTTGTTTTATTTATTTTTTCATTAGTATATTATAAAGATATCGAAAATTCGGAAAATATCTTGTTTAGCAGAAACAGCACTTAAAATAACTGGCACAAAATTCAAAGAATAATAAAAGATTAATAATAAAAAGTACATATATTAAAATTAAACATTTTGAAATTTAAAAGTTAAAAATAAAATAAAATTAAAAACAAAAATGTCAAGAATAGCATAAACTAGAAATAACGTAAGCAAAAAAGTATAATAAATGATTCAAAAAATTTTGAAGTGCATGCAGTGTAAATATGTCTCTATTCTTTTTTTTTTTATTCAAAAATATTTTCAACTGAATACTTGATTCAGAAAATGATAAAACTCACTTTAATGACCCCGAGTAATTAAACAAAATATCATAATTATCAACGTAAATGATTTCGACATTACAATATTAATTAACAAGAGGGGGCGATAATGCGGCTCACCCGCTCTTGGCAATAATTTATGAACGCATACGTCATACGAGGTGTACGCACAGCCGCTAATATATAAAGCACCGGCGCTCATTCAAAATACAAAACAGCCTGGTGAATAATTAAAAAATGAGCGCGCTTCCATGCGCCGCGGCTGCCAAGTACCGTCCATTATTCGGCGCGTTCGCATACTTGCAAAAAGGCCATTCGCCAATTAAATTTTCATTTTGCATTCTCGTTAAGCCATTCGTTGCACCGACAAAAAAGAGCTGTGACTAAATAGAGCGTTTTGTGCTGTTTTAATTCTGAATATTCAGCATAAATATGCTCTTGAGCGCATGCGTCTACTCCAGGCAATATATGCGATTTCGCCAATTGTGGTCGTATTGTTGACTATAGAATAATGACAGAAAAAATTCATTTACAGAATGCCAATAAAATTTTGCAATATTCAAGTTATTTTTATCGTTCCACGTACGATTTGAACTACCACAAAACTTTGTGCGATTTTCCATTAAAAAATTGTTGTCGGCTAAATTTGAATTTAAAAACTTTGGAATAAATTAACGATGTATTTATTCGTCGTAACTTTAGACCATATTCTCGTACAGGTAAATGTACATGGAACTTTTTATAATTCACATATGAAATTAATCTAATTAAAAGAAAAAAATCAATGAGATTACAGTATATTAAAAATCCTATTCTTTACTGCGGGTGTACAGTACAATAAATACGAAAATTCGTATCGTAAATACACGTACGCTCAAATTTTTCTCAACCATTTCCTATCCAAATATATACGACCACATTTCGCGCAATTACCTATACAATCACACCTGCACAACTGTGTTTGACCGTATTGTTGCACACCCACGCGTGTATACAGTCCTCCATGAACTAGCGCATGCGCGCGAGTCAACCCGTGGGTCCTCCCATGTATAAATGCACACATACACTATTCTGAATAACGTAGATCTGCGCCCCAATAAGCACGATCTAACACCCTCTCTACAAATAGCAATCGTGCGCGATTAATACGGATCTTTCTTCCGAGCGTCATCGTTAAAACCCTTTTATAACACGGCTCTTAGTTCTCGCCGAGGTAGATTTTCAACTGGCGTTGAAAGGCTAAATGAATATCAATTTACCGCTCTCCATCGCAGAGTCTAGGGGGAGAAAATTTTAAAAGCTCATAGCGTCTGGCCTGAAGAGTACAGGAACGGCGCGCAAATGGCTCTCCCGATTTTCCCACGCACGAAGCGCGCACTTCCCGCCCGCTCGAGGGGACGTTAAGGTAAACGACGAAATTCGATAAAACTACCCATTTTTTGAGCAATGAGCGCGCAAATAGCGTGTTTTAGGCTTTAGAAGCGAGAGTATGACCGCGCGAGGCTGAGTGCTGCAGGAAGTTGTTCGTAAAACTTGTTTTTCAATAGCGAAAATTTTGGTTGCGGCTGCATCATCGCGGTTTCCGCTCTCTATATGTTTTGCGAATTGTTTAACATAATTTTCATCGCTTATTACGTAATTTACCATTTGAAAGCTTCGAAACTCACTTAATATGATACGAGTTGTGTGTTGAAAAATGTTGAGTAGAATGCTGAACAAAGGGAGGCGTATTGCAGAGTACGAAATGCAACAACATTTCTCCCATACGGAAGGCATTTAGTTCGCTACATAACAGAGCGATAAAACAGATAAAAACTCAAGTGCCCTTCATTACTCTCCAATTTTCGCAGTCGTGTTTCACTTCAAAAGAGCTAAATTCAACTTTCACGCGCGCATAACGGTGTCAATCCAGTTAGAACGTCGCTTGCGCTACTATCTTTCTCTCTCTCTCTCTCACTCAAAAAGTGAAAATACGTTTTCGCGCCCTTTTAGCACGATGAAGTTATTACTTCGAAAAATCATATCCCGCCTCTCTATGCCGCGCTCGCTCGTGCGCTCGGTACAAAAGTTTCCCTCATAGCAGTACACACTCCCCTCTGCGCACAATAGCTGTGCGGGCTCGCTCGAACATAAATAAAACTACGACGTTTCATTACACCGTCGCTTTAAAGTGCCTCGAAACTTCCCAATTCCGTATTCCGCGCGTTTTAAGTTTATATATAACCGCGGTGAGTTTGTCATCAGTCATCCACATGCGCAAGCAAAGAGAGAGAGAGAGAGAGAGAGGTTATAGCACCTTCTCCTCATCTTTCGGGGGGGGAGGGAAAAAGTTTCCTCTACGCGGTGGCAATATAAGCGAGAGGACTCGCTTTGGACGCTTTAACGCGATCCGTGACAAATCGCAAGTTTAGACGTCGTCGACGACTTTCCCTCTTCTCTGTCGCTCTCGGCTCACGCAAGAACAAGGAAATGAACTCGGCGATTTCCATTTCCGCGCGCGAACTCCATTTGAGAAGCGACAACGATGATCCGCGCGTGCTCGCGCTTCGTACACGGCGGAAGAAAAAGTTTATTAAAAATTACCATTCCAGGAGACGCTGATGTAAATACGCTTGCTCTGGGGCCGAGTTGTATGAAGTTTTAATCGGGTTCTAAGTTGTTTTATTGGGTTGTAGCAGAAAAATTTGAAGATTCTTATAGTTTGTTTTAACCTAAAATTAAACTTTGAATAAAACTTTATTATTTATTAATTATGTGTGTGTTGTTTTAATACTTTAAAGCTAACTTTGAATAGTTATTTATGCAAACTATATGAGTCGTTTATGATTTAAAATATAATTATTTGTATTTTTTTTTCGTTTCTTGCTGTTGAAGTAATTGACATGTCGCGATTTTAAGACTATTTTGTTAAGCAGTTGTATTGATACTACGCAGTCAGATTTTGATAAAAAGTTCTTACAGAAAATTTAGTTATTAAAATTTTTTCTTATATTTTTTCCCTAACACTCATATTTTTCGAGATAATAAGAAAACTGTGAAAAAACACACTTTAAACAAATTTTTCATTTTTTATTATCTCCTAAAGTTTACACAACTTTTTTAGCGAGCACATAATTTTTTCCTCAATCTAGATGTTAGTGTGCGACGATTTACGCTACAAAATTCGAATTAAGTTTTACCTTTATGAAATCTCTGAATTACTATTACGTATTTACTATTAGCAGCGACGCATTATAGCATTTATTTTTAAACTTATACTTTTAATTTGATTAGCCTTTGAACCAACGCTGACAGTCTCACTATCACTTACTTTAATGATTTTCGCAGGGTTTCGATCGAAACCTTAAAAATATATATTTCCATTTTCATAGTAACCAGTGTAATCTCAGGGTCCTTGATTGACTTAAAGTTGGCACCTGCCTCAACTCAATATCCACCCCTGTCATACAGTCGAAAAATTTAATTAACCAAGCTGCGATGCAAAGCAACCTCTCTCTCTCTCTCTCACTTTCTCCCTTCCTCATCCACCTTTTAGCACCCTTTTTCTCTTTATCGTCTAATTAAAGTTCGGCTTTCCCGGTCTCTGCATTCTGCGCGAATTCCTATTCGTGCTCGGACTGCGCTCGCTCGCAGCAATAAGTTTTGAATAAAAAAACTAATAAAATTAAAAAAATTCAAGCAAATGCGAGAAAAAGTTGAACCTAATGAGTAGAAAAAAGCGCGTGTATACGTATTAAGCGACAGAAGGCGATACGTCGACGAAAGTGCAGAGAGGATTCGCGCGAGCCTCACAATGAGACGAGGAATGCGCACTCTTTCTTTTTAACGCGCCAGTTTCGTCTGCGCCTCTCACTCGTCCGTTTTGTTCCGCATTTCGTATAGCGTTTTCAGTGTTTCTTGCGCTTTCTTTTGCCTTCTCGTCCGAGAGCGAAATGCTTTATGTGCACGGGCTCTTGTGCAAAAAGGAATTTTTTTCGTCGCGAAGCACAGTATACCGGTGGATGATGGGGAAAGCTTTTCTAAAGGGTTCATTGATGGGGCTTAATCACATGCGAACGCGTATTTTGGATCGAAGTTTTGTATGGAATTGGAAATAATGATTATTGGCAAAATCGAGCTTTATAACATGTGTGGTAATATAAAATGGAATATTTGAAATATATATATATAGAACACGTTTTAATTCAATATTTTATTAAATTTAGAAGGAAAAACGTAATTTATAGTAGATACTTAAGTTATGATTTGAATCCTTTAACGGTTGTATTTTGTTTAGTAAGGTCAAGAATTACATAAATACTATTCAATGAATAACCGTACGTACTTTGGAATGCTATTCAATTTATTAAAGGAAGCATGGGCTTGAGTTCCTTTATAAAAAATTGGATCCCAATTTTTGAGTGTGTTTTGTTTAATTCAAGTTTGGAGTTTAAGTTAATAGAGTTTATTATATTTATATTTAAGTTGATGATTTTATCATCTCATCATATCCGTCTCATTTTTTCTACATATCATTCATGTTATATATAGAGTTAAGCACGTATGATGTAAAATATTACAATATTAATAAATAAAAAATAATTCATTTTTAAACTTTACAATAGTATCAATTACTGTTATTATTTGAACAATAACGAAACGTTGAATTCATAATTAAATATAAGACCAAAAAAGATTTAAAATATAAATGATATATTTAGCATTTACTTCATTCAATTAATAATGAAGACTTATTAATATATAATAACCTCAATATTTTCTGAAATTACAAAGTATAAATACCAGAAAACATATTTCTACATTCAATATTGTAAAAAAATACAATAAATATATGACCAAAAAGATTTAAAATATAAATGATACATTTAGTATATACTTCATTTAATTAATAATATATAATGAATGGTTATTAATACATCAATAACCTCAATATTTTCTGTAATTACAAATTATAAATACCATAAAACATATTTCTACATTTGAATATAAAAAAATAGAAAAATAATATTGTAAAAAATATACTTTTTTTAAAGTTTGAATATATTGAATGATACTTTCTCGAATAAATTTATTAAATATTGTATACAATTTTGATAGAAACGTAGGTTACGAAATAATATTCTTTATACTGATATAAATTTAATAATATGAAATTCCCATACTTCGCATATGTCAAAATTCAAAAAAGATAACAATGGAACTCAAAATACGGTATATTTATTTAAAGTTCAATTATATACTCTTTAATTTGACATATCGTAGCTTGAAGTTGGGAATCTGAGGCTTTTAAATTTAAAGTACCAAGTTGTGAATTTTTATCTTCATTCTTCAGAATTTTTTCATTTCAACTTTGGGAGTCTTATTATTAGATTCTTAGATTCGGCCCAACATCGAATTGATCCATTACGATATATTTGCACTCCTTGATTATCGAATATACTGCTATATTGTGGTATTTATGACATTTATCCATTACGACTTTGCGTGCTAACAATCAAAAGAGTCACGATATAAAAATTTCAGAAAGCTTCTTGTATTTTAAGATTGCATCAACTTCTTGCGTTCATTGCTCGAGACGCTTCATATTAAATGCGAATATTATTTCGAGCACAACTTCTTCATTTTCCTCTCCGTGATGAAATTCAAATTATGCCTTATATTAATTATATTTTCAATAAAATTTACTAAACCAACTATCTTCCCCAAAGTTGCACTTCGAACCTGAAAATTAACGCATGCATTGATCGTCGTTCGCATTTCATGAAACCTATATGTATAACAACAAATATGTATTTGATATATATATACATACACTTATTATTTGAAAGCCATCCGGATGAGAAATTCCGGATGCGATAATAGGCGGAAAATTAATTTCGCTATTGAAAATGCAAGAGCGAAAATGCGAGAAACATTGGCAGACAAGAAGGACGATTGTCATATCCGGGAGCGAGCGTAGAGCTTCAGTCTTAAATTTTGCGCGCTCGAGCGTAAGAGAATGCTAATGGTATTTCAAATCGAGGAGACGGCTGACGCTGGAACATTATTTATTGTCTGTGTATGCTCGAGCGAGCTTATCAATGTGCGAGGTGATGAGAGCTGTTTGGTCGTAGAATTTTACGTAAATTAAATTAGAAGACAAGTATGTGCGATCGGTTGTTTCAGCTTTTTATAGTGCCATTAATTTTCAATTTTTGGAAGGATTGTCGAAAAATAATTGAAATCGATTCAAATAATTCGGAAAAATTAATTATGTTCTAGTGCTTGTTATAAATTGCTAAAATTTCATTGATTTTCATTAGTTTCAATTTCAACGAATTATGTATTTTATCGCGTTTTACCCGTATATATATATTTAAATATTAGATTACAATTATTTTAAGAAAGAAATGAATTATTTAATGATGTAAAACAATTTATAATATATAATGGAGGCACATTTATTATTAGGTTAAAACATTATACAATTTAATACGAATATCGAAAATATTTTTAATTTAATTAAATATCATATCATCCAATATTCTCTCAGTTTTAATATGATTTTAAAACGCCGATGTACTACTAACATATAAATATCATTTATACATACAGATCGTGAAAATTAAAATTTAATAAAAGTTTCAATATTACACTAAATAGCTTTCTAATTAAGCACTTTGCAGATTAGTATATAGTTCATAATAAGTTATTACAATGTTACGATAATATTACTAAACTATTGTTCGAAAATCATTTATATTACTAATAATCGCATTCGAATAATCATACGCCTGATTATGCGCAATCATTAGAGTTATTATTTCGTTATTATGTGGCTTCCTATATAGTTTCACTATTTCATGGTAGATTAGTATTGCAGAAAGCAATCTCACCATCGATTTTCAGCGTCGATTTTGCATCCCGTGCAAATTAACCTCATCAAACTCTTTCTTCCTTATTCTTCTGCAGAAAATCATGTCTTCCAACCCTCATATCTTTCTTACCGTACGCGTCACTGATGTGTAACGCATTACTATCACACGAGGGGAAGCCGAGGAGGGTCAGATCCACCGGGACGCGCTCGCCGCTGTTGACAGCACCAACATTTGCCGCGACACGCTGATCAATATTGTCCTCCGTAACCTGCGGATATGTCGATCGGTAGAGCGCTCACTGCTTTCGTTTGCTCTCTCGTCCTCTCTGTCTATCTCCCTCTCACTCTCTTTTCTTGTACGACGTCATAGGAGGGGGGTGGGAGCGTTTACATCGGTTGCATCGTAAACAGAGCCGCGATTTCCTCCTCCTTTCTCATATCTTTTCGCTTTATCGCACTCGTCGTGAGGGCGTTTAACAGGTGCCGCGTCAGGGCAGCTTTACGCTCTGGGCTCGCGGAGCGCCTTATTTTTCATTGATATTTTGACGCTGCCTATTATCCTTTTATGGATGGTTCTCTCGAGGAGAGTCGTTGCAGAATGAGGGGAAGGCTGTAATTGATTTTTGATGGGCGACGCTCGCTCGCTCGCTCCTCTCTGCACTTGGACCGGCGCAAGGGAATGGGTAATAGTCGCTGAAGAGAGAGAAGAAGTGCCCTGGTAATGGATTGCTTAAAAGTTATGCAGTTAGCATTTCATGAGGGCGGTGTAATGCACCATTTGGAATTTAGTTGCGTGCATGAGAAAAATGAGTGATTTTTTTTAAAATTTTGTATCTATTGATGACTATTAGAGGATTTTATTTCTGGGATATCGGTTGCCAGAGATTTTATCTCTTTTGTATTAATTATTTAGAGAAGATTGTGTTTTAGAATTGGATAATTGTGGTTGATAGAAAAATAAGGATAATTTACATTTTGCCGGTAAATATACTGTTAATGATTTCATGAGCTTGAGGCTATTTTTTCTTGAGATTAAGCTTATTCATGAATTCATCGTGCAATATCTATGCAAAATTGTTATTTCTACAAAAGTTTTATTTTCATATAATAGTTTATAAAGAAAGTGTAATCTTTATCATTCTTAAACAATAATGTTTTTATTAAAGTTCAGTACAATTTAACGTAATTATAACTGGCTTCTACTGTAGAAAGGAAGTTTTCTTAAGTTTAACATAATCAATTATAAAGTTATTCCATTACAGTTTGCTCGTTTCTTAGGCAATAATTTAACGAAATTATATCTCTATTACTATAAATTTCATATATAGCAAGCTAGTAAGTTACAAAACAACAGAAATATAACTGAAAAATATTTTTTAAAACTTACTACGCGAAACTCAACTTTTCCCCATATGTTTGTCGTACGTTAAATGTGTGATTTACACTCATTTGAAATAGTGCCCTTCATAGAAAACCAGTGAAAGAGAGCCTAAGAACGTTCTCACTTTTAATGACATCAATTAAAAACTAGTAAACGCAACATTGACACTATCCAAATGTTTCAGGCACAGGTATTGATCAGGGTGTAAAATACATTCTTAACGCACTAATTCGGTAAAGCACTATTTTAACACTCATCCCTACACGCATCCACAACCCAAGACTTATATAACCTCACTATCAAAATCATTTTCTTACTTCTCTTGAAAAAAAATCTCATATCATTAATCACACTTTCTTGACTTCCCCGCGATTTCTGGACTGGAAAATGATTAAAATTACATTTCCAGCTTCGGAGAAAAGGCCAAGCCTCTACTCTCTCGCTCAAGCGCAAAATCGATCGAAAAGTGCAGCAGGCAGGCGGACTACCGTGCACGCCTGAGCTCGGGCTACACGACCCTTGACCGTCATTAGATTCCGGCGCGAAATGGCGGGCTAATGTAATTATCCCCGAGTGTCCGACGACTACGTGTCGCAGCATACAAACGCCCCAAACTACTATGATCACCTTCACCTCTCTCTCTCTCTCTCTCTCTCTCTCTCTCTCTCTCTCTCTCTCTCGATACCTGAGCCTGCATCTCTCCGATGCGATGCACAGCCTCCCAACGCACGAAAATTCAAGAGAGATATTCTTCTAGTTCTAATTAATGTGTGCACACCAGCTTCGGTAGCGAAACTTGGAAATTTTCTTGTAACATGCACAATTTCTCCATTAATTTCAAATATTTCCTAGAAAGAAAAAGAGGGAGAAAGAAAAAAAAGGGTAGAGAGAGAAGTAGAGCGAGTGTGTCTGTGTGTGAGAGACAGAGAGGCAGACAGACAGACAGAGAGAGTGAGAGAGTGAGTGAGAGAGAGAGAGAGAGAGAGAGAGAGAGAGAGAGAGACAAATCAATTGATTGATTGTATATTTATTGCGGCCTTGGGGCAGAACCTCCTTAGGCCAATCAGCAAAGATAAATACATAAATTACAAATTTAACAAAAGATATAAACGAAGCAATTTCAATAAAATAAGTGCAAGATATAACATAGCATCAAAAAATAACAGCAATATCAATATAGAATATCACAAGGAGAGAGAAAGAGAGAGAGAGAGAGAGAGAGAGAGAGAGAGAGAGAGAGAGAGAGAGTGAGAGAGAAAGATAGAGTGAAAGAGTGAGTGAGTGAGAAAGAGAGAGTATGAGTGGGAGTGAAAGAGTGAGAGTGGAAGAGAAAGAAGGGGTGAAGAAGGGTACTTTTATTAAGCTTATAATATTAATTTTTAATTCATAATTGCACGTGTGCTTCTCTTTTTGAAAAATGTAGGAGCGGCTAAATTTAATAGGGTTAATTTTTGGTAATTATAAAGAGAGCAGTCATAAGTGATCGTAAGTGAACGACGATTCGTCCTGTATTTAATGCTCTGCGGGCTTTATTTTGGGACTTTTATTTACTTTTTTTTATATGATAATGAATGATTAGTAAGTATGGATATTGTTCCTCAATATGAATGTTACCTGCATCTGTGCGACATGTACGATGCAGAGAGAAATCATGGAATTTAAATTATGTACTGAAGAGAATATAGTATTCATTTAGTACCTCGTCCAAAAGACACGCGCTTATTAAATTATTAAATAATAAAATAACAAAAAATAAACGTAAAAGTTTTTTGTGCATAATAAATAAAAATTGATCGCAGAAGCAACAAGACTTAAATTTTACTCATGGTAAATTAAGAGAAAAAAGATTTTACTTTTGCGCTTGCTGTATACTTATCATCAGCCGGGTGGAAACTACTTTACGCCCCCTTTTGAGGATCAAAAAATTTTAATATTATGCATTTGTTATAAAAATATTTTTTAATTTATCAAGCATTAATTCTAACTTTTATACTAAAGGAATCTCTAAAACTAAAGTCAAAAGCGATTCATTGGAAAATCGCCAAAGCTCGAAAAAAAAAAACGAGAACAGAAATATTCCGCTCGTGAAGTTCACTTTTCAGATGTGTTCTCGTTTCTGGTTCTTTGCATTTAGTATTTTTTTACACCAGTTTTTTACGTTAAAAAAGAAATCGAAGACCGATATAAACGCGCTTGCTCGCAGTCATCGACGCGGTTTTAAGGTCGTCTTTTTGCCGTGCTAAAGCGGGCTTTCGCTTTGCGGTGTCCTTACGCTGTAGCAGATAAAAAGCAGGTGATATCCAATACTTTTTAAGAGTGCGCTCAAATTATTTTGTCTTTATGTTTTTAATTGCCTCAAAGTTTTGAATTAAAATTAATGAAAGGAATATCAATTTAATGGTATTTAATGGTAAGTTGAATTATTATTACATTCATACGTTTTTATTAGTAATTTTACTGCTGAATAAACTGAATAAGTAAAATATCACGTAAATAAGTTACGAATCATAAAATGCCTTTGTAATTATTTATTGCATAAGTCAATTTAATTAAAATTATACAGAAATAATTTTCTGAAGGTATTAAAGACATATTTTTGTAAATTATATTCGATTGCAATTTAAAAGTGAAGAATCATCATAAATAAATAAAGTATTTTTTATTTTTTATCCTTTTTTAGAACATTCTAAATTTTCTGTTCAGAGGACGGATTCTGGTAAAATATTATGTCCAGAAGCATCCACCTACGGAATATGCTCAGATAGTGAGAAAAGTATAATAAAATTATTTTAAGATTACAAAAAGTGTCCCGAAACTATGTTATAACCAAGCTAACTTTATATCAAAATCTAGGAAAAGGAATATATGCCGCCCATACATATGTGCTCAGTACATAATATGTAAAGCTTATTTTTATGTATATTATTAATTTAGGGTTATTATATAAAAAGATTATTTTTTTAATCAATAATCGTAATTAGATTTAGTTTATACCATGTAAAACTGCAGATTAAATTATTTTTAAAATAACATCCAACTAAAAAAGTACTGAATATTTTATTTTATTATTTCTGAATTTAATGAAGACTTTTCCTTTAAAACTAAAGTAATATTTTAGTGCCATTTATTAAAAAAAATAATAATAATAAATATATGAATATTGAATACACTCATAAGATTTTTGTTTGTAAAATATAGCATCTGGCAATAGCTTTTGCTTGCTTTAAACTAAATTTAGAGAATGTTCAAATTTTTATAATAGTATTTAAATAAATCCTACTGTAAAATAAAGGAATTAGTTTTAAATTTTAGGAAAAAATATCTACGTGATGTGCAGTATGATGACAAAAATATTTCTTTTAATTTTCTATTCAATGTTATAAAAAAAATCGACTTTTTTTGAATATTCATGTTTCCAACGTTTCCATAATTTATTAGTGAAACCTCGTAGAGAAGTATGATATTTCAAAATAGATGTATGATATACTCTAAATGGTTGAATTTAATGAAAATTTGCATTTCTCTTTTTAGATAACAAAAAATTCTTTGTACAATTTGTAAAATAATTTTTTATTTATTTTGATCAACAATATTTTTTGTTCAAAATTAAATTTTTTTAATCATTCGATTTGTTTTCTTATTTACATTTTAACTTTCTATAGTACTTACTATAAAAGTTTATAATGATTCAAAAAGTTTGAAAATAACCGTTATCGTACTGTTGTACATCTACTAGTAGTTCATTTAATCAGATTCTACTTTATATAGGACGAATCGATCGCTCAATCAGCACAGTTTGAACTTTCAATTTGAGCTATAATTTAAATATCGCATCCAATTCGAACAAATTGATCTTTCGTTAGATTGAAAGGCAGTGATAAAAGTTTTGATCTGAGTTCTAACTAACCTATTTATAATGCAATCTAAGAAGAAAATCAGTGAAAATAAAACAAAGTATGTGAAAAAAAAAAATGTATTCCACTCTAACCTCAAAATCATAACTTTAAGATGATTTTTCGGCTCTCGTGGTATAAAATACGGTTCGATACTGGTGCGTAAGGTGATTTTTGCCTCGTGCCCTCGCTTCGCTCGGGCGAAAAACGTCTCACGAGGCAAATAACCATCTTCCACATCCATATCGAAATGTACTAGAGAATCCTTGTTGCTTGTGCTTGAGATAAACGAATAAAACTGTAAAAAAGTAATTTATAAATAAAAAATAACAGTGACAGAAATAATTTCTGAACTATACCCAAGATAAAAAGTCATTGTCTTAATCATGCGAATAGCTGCATCTTTTAATATTCAATAATATTTTGAGAAATTTCGTCTAAATATTTAAGAAAATATTTCATTTTCAAGTTAACCATGTGTTTCTTTAAGAACATTTAATTGAAAATATAAATTTATGAATAATTTATAAAAAAAGCAATTTGAAAGAAATTTTTCATGGGCTCAAATAAGCTAATTTTCTACATACGATTCCACCAATTTCTTTCTTGAATTAATGTATCAAGAAGTTTCTCACAGAATTATGAAGTGAACAAAAAACGGAAAAAATTTCCTAATTTGGTTTTTCTTTAAAAAAAAAAGCATATCTTAGGTAATTTTTTAACCTTCGATTTGACCTTGAGTCTTGAATTCAAAGTTATAACAGGATCAACTTTTTTGCAATGGGAACTCCTAATTTTTATCCTGGAGATTTAACCATATCTAAATGTAAAATACGCTCTATTCGATTTTGGAATAAAAAATTGACCATTAAATGGCCTTTAAAATGAGGATCAAGGTCAAATCCATAAATTCCTCATTGAAAGTTACCTAGGGTATGACGTTTGTTTTTCGATACCTTTTCCTGACTCTAAATACATGTTTTTGTGGTCATTGTAGTTTTCGTTCAAACAAAAGATTGTTTTTATTAATTAATCAAATAATTAATTTAGTATTTATTTATTTATAAAACTAATAATGAAATCAATGGTTGTCAAAAAGAAGAGTGATTCCATAATTTTAATATAACTTATACAGAGAAAACGCATTTTATAACATAAATTTCATTTATAAATGTTTATGTTTATTATATTGAATTAATTGTTATATTTCTTTGGAAGTATCGTTTTGGAGCATCTTTTTAAAGGAAAAGCATGAATTGATTCTGTTATTGTACGTTTTGATTAAATAATTGAAAAATTGGAAAAAATAGAATATATGGTCATTACGTAATAATGATAATATTACACCACTGTAATTTTTATGATATTAACCCGCTTCAATGGCAACTATTTTTTTTTTTATTAAAAAGTGTTTGTTGTTTACTTTAAAAAAGTATTTCTCAAAAAAATGTCAAATAAATTTCCTATGTGAAACATTAAAGTTAAACAATATCCTGAAAAAATAAAAAATAAAAAAATACGTTAAAATAAATATGGATAAAATTGTATACAATTCTCATATAACTAATAAAACCGTAAATTAAATTTTACAAATCCTTTTTCAACTATGTCTATATATAGTTCACTATTTATAAAAGTATTTAATTTTTAATTTTGAATTCGTAGTAAATAGTATTTATTTATAAAAATGTTTTTAAACTGTATAAAAACACTATTTTTCAAAAAATGTAAAATAGAAAGATTCTTATTACACTTTATTATTATTATTTTTACACATTTCAAAGCATTTTTTGTTTATTGTAAAAATCTCATTCTTTTTTATCAATCGTTAACATATGAGCGCATCCAAAATTATCATTATCAAAAGCGAAAACATCAATACAAATTTTAAAGCAATTAAAATACAGCACTTCATAGAAATTACCAGAAGGACTCAAACATTACATTAACCAATTCGAAACTTTTATCCCTCATCACGCAACTTAGACGCCTTCCAGCCATCGCACTTTCACGCACACCACCACACAACCTCACAACGACCCCCAGCTAACCGGATACGATCATCGCCACCTCCCAAAAAGCATCGCTCTACACTATACCCTCGAGCAAAAACAGCTCGTTTCGCGCATCTCTGGCCAATTTGCGGCACGGAGTAGGGGAAATCGGTGCACGGCCGCGTTTATCGAGCGGAACCCGAGCCGCGACTCTCGGATTATATTGCCGCGTGCACGCGGATGCGTGTAAGCCGGAATTTACGAGGAGGCATTCCGCTACTCGCAAGGAGGATACAGTCACACGCGGGTCTTGCTCTTACAATGTGAGCCGACGGCAGCCTATCTCGAGGTTCCGCGCGGCTAGCACGCCAGCTTTCGAGACACCAAATCCGTGCAGTCGACGTATCTTTCTTACAGCTATGTTGGGTGCCCGTGTGTGGCTCTGTCTAGAGTAGCCAATCTCGCTTGGATTCTGTATGGATCTTACGCTCGCATATGCTGGTTGAATTTTGTTAAGGAGCGTCATTCAAAAGCTTGGTAGAGGGAGAAAAGCTTACTTTAGTAGATTTCTGAATTGAAACTGTTTCGTTAAAACAGGAATTGCTTAAAGTGCACATGATTGAATAAATTATTGGATAAATCCTGTTATTATTTTCTGTTGATTTTGTTATAAACATGAATGAACGGTACTGATTATACTTTTACAGAATTATAATGCATTACCTTATTAAGTAACCAATAACCTGATTTTCGGAATTAAGGAATGATTTGAAGAAAGGGCATACATAGTCAATTTAACTTAAATTGCTTTTATGCACTTTTTTCAAATAGCTCCTGAATCCAATAACAATATTGAAAATATACGAAAATTTCATCACCAATCATATCGCTTGCAATTACTATTTGTGATCAAGCGAGAACGCTTTGCGCATTGTTAGCTCGTCAACGCTATCGTCTCTCCTAATCGTTTCTAAGAGGCAAATTGCAACGTGATAAGCGCGCGCAGCTGCACCCCTACCCTTCCCTCCGGAATTAACGGTGTATCACGTACGGAGCCTGCCGACTATGTGTTCGGCGTACTGAATTTTGAGTAATTATGAAGCCTTGGAAATGGCAGCGCACGCGCATACGCGTCTTAGCTGACATCGACGAGCGGCTCCACGTATACGTGCGCTTCCTGCAACTGATCTGGTCTTGTCTGATTAAACGAAATTTGATTGATTGTCATAATTTAATTTAATTATGAAAAGCTAAAACCAAACAATTTTATCATAAAAATTCACAATAAATACAGCCTAACAAACTATTCCTCCTACAAATTGATCAGTCAACTTTTGTTTTTCGCGTGCCTAAAACTCACAATCCCACTCACCTAAAATCCACTTAAGCAACTACCGCCACAATTTTTCCCGATCAAACCAAACCTGCACTTCCTCTCCTCCCCTTCAGCCTAGGCTTGATTCTTCCCCACACCAGTTCGAGGACTGACCAGCCTTAATCGGAGTTAACGACTCGCCGGAATCGCGCGCGCGCGAATCCTGGCCCCGCGCAAATTGGTATTTACGAGGTTGCGGCCGCAGGCGAGCGCGCCGATCTCAGCCGCGACCGCCAAACTAGCTGCGTATTTGATTGGGACTAATATTAGATGCGCGCGAGCCGCTGCTGAATTGCGCGCGTTTCGTTTCCGGCGTCGGCGGGTTAGGTCAGGGGATTGCGGCCACCCGCGCATCCCGGTTTACATGCTAAAGCAAGGGAGCGGGGAAAGTTTTAGTTTCGGGGCACGGTAGGGGATTAGTTGGTGGGAATGGACGGGTCAAGATTTAGGCGGAGGTTGTGCTGTACGCTGTTTGTGTCGTTTAAATTGTGATTTATCAAGTGGTTTGTTTATTTTTGATGATTAATACGTTAATGCTTTGTTTTACAATACCGTAAAATTAAAATTGTCTGCTAATGGATTGTTAATGTACACGTAATGTTGTTACTTAAAAAAATATATGCTTTTAATATAATGGAAATGGTGATTCTTTTATTTTGTTGTAGTAAACAAAATATTTTTAATGTTTTCTTTCCAATGTTAGTTCAATTTTAAACAATATTTTTTGTTTCAAAATTTAAACATATTCAATTTTAGTAATAAATTCTGCTCAGTATTTTGTGCTAAGGATTTGAAAGAGAATTTTAATTTAAAAGGTAGGGTTTTTTTAAGCTCAAAAAGTTATCTACAACATTATTATTTTTGGATGCTTTTAACGAAATATTATGTTAATCTACGGGAAGCTTATTCAAATTTATTCAATTTTAGCGTGCAATCTTCTTTATAGACCGTGCACGAGAATTTTATACCATTAAAAGGCAAGGTATGTTTTGAAAATTTAGATAGAATCATTATATTGCTTTGCTAATATTTCTTAATTACCAAAATACTAGAAATGTTTTAGTAAGAATATTACGGATAAAATACATAGAAGAAATTAATAAAAGTATTTTAATTGAAAAACTATTAAATTAATATTAAAGTTACTTTCTCATTATTAAAATATGTAATAAACCAGTTGCTCAAACATTAATTAAACCAGAAAATTCAACAGCACACCTGAAATTCTTCTGCTCCGCATTAGAACCTCTCAAAACTCGTTAAATTAAAAGTAAAAGAATACAAATAAAGCTTACAAATGACAATATAAATATTAAAAGGCTATTAACATACCGCCTACTAATTTGCCCTCTGAATACTTATCTCCTATTCTTTATCATTTCTCGTGCACCTTCTTTCTTTCTCTCACCATTATTCTTTCCTCTCCCTCTCTCCCTTTATCTCCCACACTAATTTCCTTCCTCAACTCTCTCTCTCTCTCTCTCTCTCTCTCTCTCTCTTTCTCTCTCCCTCTCTCATCCAGCACGTCGCGGCCTTTCTTACCCCTTTTCCTTTATATCCTGGACGGCGATTCTGCTCTTTTTTATTCACCTCCAGCACTTTTTTTCTCCTCTACAGCTCGAGCAGTATCTCAGCGCAGCGACTGAGAATGGTGCGGGAATTATTCAGGAATTAATTGCGAGCGAGCTTGCGGTCGGCGAAGTACGCGCGCGATTTTTCGGGCTGGAAAAAAGGAAGGGAGGCGTTCGTTTGTGTGCATCCCGTTGTCGGCTCTCTTTATCATTGTCGAGGGGGAGCGCGTCTTTAAGAAGCTATATATTGTTTCAAAGTTAAAAAGACATCGTCAGAGCGAGGTTAACACCTCGTGCTGTTTGTTGGCTACGGTTCTACGGCTTTGTGTTTTGCTTTGACAAGCTGCATTTATTTAGTGGGTCTTAAAGTGAAGTTTTTGTTGCTGAATTTTCTGTGAAAACCTATTTATTGTGAAACAAAGAATAATTTCTTTGTTTAAATGTTGCAATTTTGTTATTGCTTTTCATATTTGTTTGTTTAAGGAATACGTACGATTTAAAAGAGTATTAATCTCTGTAAAATATAAATATTTATTGTTTATAGATAATTTTTATCGATAAAACTAGTATTCTGTTCTAGGAAATTTTCGAATAATAAATATTATTTAGATAAACTAGAACGGATTTATCGATAAAACGATTTGTTGTTCTTAAAGCATTTTACCATTTATAACGTTGCACTCTAATCGAGATATATCTAGTTTATAAACATTTATATCAACAATTTGTAATGACTGTTTGTGTCACTTTATGACAAAGCAATTAGTTACAAACTTTTTCAATCAACTTTTATTAAGGGTATTAATTTAATTTTTAATCAAAAACCAGTTTTTATTAAAAATTGTACAACCAATGTCAACTGCAGTCGCATGTGTTCTGCAAATATCACTTTATTCTGATAACAAGCATTTTTTGTATGCTTAAAAAGTATATTTCTGAATAAAAATATTTGAAAATACGGTGTATTCATAAGCTTCTTCTATTTTTATAATACAATTCACCAATATTTTTAAAGCACTCAAAAAAAAAAAAAAATGATAAAATCCCTCTTGCTTCTCCCACGCATGCTATATGCAGAAGAAGCATAAATTTCCTTTTTCAACCAGGTCGGGATAATGGAAAATAAACACACTCGTCGATGAATACATCAAGCGTGGGCGCGCAAGCTCAAGAAAGAAAGGTATTACGAAAACAGCTGAAAACGACCAGCACTTCCATCATCCCAGGCCGATTTCTCGCATTCGTTAAATAGCACGCGCATAAGCAAATAAACGCGCAACACGCGTTCTCCTAACGAGGGAAATTAAAAGGGCCGGCCGAAAAAAGCTCGCTCCTGTGCGGCCATAAATCAAATTTTTATTGTTCTGCTCGCAGCGTACCGGCCTTAATATCGCCCTTTACTGCGCCGTTTACGACCCCAAGATGGATTCCACGCTTTCTCTCTTTCTCTTTCAATCTCTCCTCACTGGTCTCCCTCTCTCTCTCTCTCTCTCTCTCTCTCTCTTTAATCGAAGCTGACGCGCCGCTGTCGCTAGTGACTGTATATACACCGAACCCTCCCCGTTATCTCCTCTCTTTCGGACGTCTCGGCGTGGCTCCCTTTCGCTTTATTAGCGTAGGGCGCCCAAGCGCGGGTCCAGGCTCTTTCGGATGAAAACGTTTGTACGATAAATTACGCGTTTATGGCCTGCAAAATGTATACGCTCTGTGTTGCGGATACGGGATGCTTGGCTTATTGTTGCTTTTTCGGTGAATTTATTTTTAATTGTTTTACGGCGAATTATTTAGTGGACCTGAGCTTTTTTCGCGTAAATCGGGTTTTACAATGGATTATGGTTTGATGGTAGACAATGCAGTATAATTGATTACTATAATCTGCCTGTGCAGAATCCGAGAAAAGGTCGCAGCTTGCATGAGACTGACTATTTCTCTGATATTTTCTCTTTCAAAATATATTTGACTTTATGTGTTTTAATTTATTCAGATTTCTTGGATCCCGAACGAGGAAGAAATTTTTTAATCGACCAGGCTTGGCATGCCTCTGACTCTTTTTCTAGAGAAAAATTTCTTTATATGTTTATGTTCACAGCCATTCTGATAATTTAAATTCCATCTAAAATTGTTGAGCCAGCTGAGATGCGTGTAAGGACTTTTTCGGTTTAACAAGTACATGTATTTCATGTATAAGGACATCTCTATACACGTTCAATAGTCGCAAGCATACACCCAAAGTTCAGCGAGTAAATATGCAGGAGTCAATCACTTTGCTAGTATACGCCTCTCTGTGTTTGAAAGCAGAGACACAGATCCTAGATCTTTGAATGTCTGTGCAAAACTCATTCTATTAGTAAATACTAAGATGATGTCGAAAAGTATGTAAAGAACGGTCCTTGAAGGAAAAGACTAAATAGATGTATAATCTCTAATAAGAGTAGATGACTGTTTGTTATACTGAGAATTCGCTTATAGATGTAACAGTAAGTTTGGCGCTCAATTAATCATATTAGAAAAAACATCGCTACCTCGATAAATAGCTGTAAATTGCTAACAAAAGAAATTATGAGTCGATGAGATTGACAATAATTTTTTTCAAAGTTCGACTACATTTTTATTATACACCATTATCGTGCGAAATTTTAGAAAAAAAATTCTTAAACCATTACACATCAATGAAAATATTTTTTTATTTTCCTTCATATATATGTATATACGTCCGCGTCAAGCAACCCACTAAAACAAATTAAACATACCGCAATAATATAATCAATTTTTCCATACGATCCTCCAAATTCATCTTATTCCTTATCCGTCTGCCAATACATCTCTATTTCTCGGCTCAACGAGTCTTCTTATCGATTCCGAGTCTCGGCTCGAGCGCGTCTGCGAGGCCAGCTCGAACGAGACGGAAAGAGCTCCGCTATTTGTCAGATCTTCGGCCGCGACGCGGGGACGATTATGCGATTGCCGACCGGGAGCCGGCTGGCCTGCCCCTCCTCCTTAGCCAAGAAGATCGAATGGCCATTTAATTAGGAAATCAGCCCCGCTTCCGCGCGACCGCGCTGGCCCGTCTTTTCCCCGTGCGAGCGCGGCCGTCGGACACATGCGCTAACCTACTTTTCCGATAAATTAACTACCCGTGTCTTATCCTTCTACCAACGCGACGGGAAAGGATGTATATATATATAAAGGAGAGAGAGTGAGGGGGAGGGGGAGAGAGGAAGAGAGAGGAAGAGAGAGAGAGAGAGAGAGAGAGAGAGAGGTCGAAGCGCATGGAGTGGGCAAATAAGATTTTACCCGGCGATCGACGGATGTAAATTAAAGTAAAGGGATTATCGGGAAATTAGGGCTGGAGAACGACGACGAGTTAACGCCTGCTCGACTGTATGTGTATATGTGGGTCTCGTAATTTTGGATTTAGTCGAGGTTTGCGTATAAGTGTGGGGTTTTCATCATGGTAATTGCTCTATTTGACTAAATTTCTGGATTACTTTGAAATTTCCAAGTACTTGTTAAATGCATTGATTGAAAATTCCCAGAAATTTTGTATTGAAAAGCATTCATTATGATAAAGTGTTGAAAACGATTGAAGGTTTAAATGAAAATTGAAATTTCATTAAAATTATATTTTGTGAAAATTTTGAAGGTAGAGCCACATTGCCCTCTATTTAATTATTATTAGATGTTTAATGTAATATAATTTTAATTATGAAGCAAGTTATTATATATCTTTTTCCAAATTATTTTTTATTATTTTAAACGCATCTAACTAACTTATTAGAATACTTTTTGCATCAGTCTCCTCTGCTACAGATCCTAATAATAACTTTAATACAACAAAACGAGTAAACATTCTATTTCACAACGGTGTCACACGTAAACGTCAACGCACTTCAACGATGCGGGTGGTTTGATGCGTGCGGTCTTTATTAGTCTTCAGAAAGTCGCGAGCGGCCAGAGAATGCTTTGAGGTCGATCGTGATCATCTAGATACTGACGATCCGCCATATGTGGACAGTGTGTAGACTGCTATTCTGCTAAATCGGCAACATGTCGGACGAACAGCGAAACCCGGCTGTTAGCCTCCGTGAATGCACCTGATGCGGCACGTATTTGCGAGCTTGCACACGAGTAAGGAAAAGGACGGTTTGGGATATAGAAAGTACGAGGAGATAAGCGAGGCTGGTTCCTTTTGTATACTTTGTGTTGTCCGACTTACTATCAGCCTTAGTCAGTTAATGATTTTGAGTGATTTAATTGAATTTAAATATTTTTAAATGGTTATTTGGATTCGGTAATGCATTTCTTTTTCGATATCAAATAATGGTATTTTTACTTTTATACGAATTGATAATAAAGTGATAGCGGTTTTATAAAGCTAAATAGCTCTTCGTTTATTGAATGAAATAAATGATTTGGTATCGACTTTATGAAATATTTATGATCAAGCTTTGTTGCCGGAATAGCTCGGCTTTTGATTGGTTGCCTCAAATTTAATCGTATTGATTTTGTTTATCGCTGGCATTCGGGATTTATTTATCATAACCGTGAAAATATATGCGAGTACGCTTAGCATGCCCAATGTGCTAGTTGTATATAAAATTTAAGGGTTAAATATGCCTCAAAATCCTCGCAGTCCCAGCATTACCGCACTAAGAAGCCAATAATAAAATGAGCATCAGAAAAGTAAGTTTCGCGCGATTGCAGCCCCGGGGACAAAAAGAACCTTTCCAAACGGAATTCGCAATCAGCGCGCTCGCGCGAAATCCGTAACAATTCACCTAAGAGCTCGCCCTCGCGCTTAACCACGTGCTTTCTGTACTTTTACCTACGACTACAAGCCCGCTAAATCCCGGGCACGCGTAGATAAAAACGAGAGGAAGAGAGGAGAGAGCCAGAGCGGCCGGGACGAATCGTGCAGGGAAAAACGAGGTTAGAGAGCGAGATCGCTGGCTTCCCGACTGGAAGCGAGTCTCAGGATGATCTCGGTCAGAGAGTGAGAGAGAGAGAGAGGGAGTGAAGAGAGGGGGGTATAAGCCCGCGGCGGGACTAAGATGAATATTCCATTCTAAATCCACGCGCGAACGCTAAGAAAATCCCGCACCCTGGTGAAAGTTTCTCTCTCTCTCTCATCTTTTCATTCTTTTCGTGCGAGCCCTTTTTTCCTCTCGCTTTCGCCGGGGTGTGGATGGAAGTCCGCGCTCTCGCTCTCTTGATCCATTTTCTTTGCTTTCCAGAGGGTGGGGAGGAGAGAGGAGTGCGAGCGGACTATGTATTATGCGCGGATTCCAGAGGAGCCGTCGAAATGCGCGAGTCGCGAGGCGCTCTTATTGAATATGGTAAGTCGGCGCGCGCGGGTTCCTGGAGAATTATACGCCAGTCGATACGAATGACTCGTGAATTAAAACGGCTCCTTTATTTTTTCCCTCTCCAGACTTCGTTTCGAGGCACACACACACGCTCACACACGTGTATATGTACACATCCCACCTACACGTCTATACGTATATTGCCCTTTCAAAGCAGCCGAGCTCTCGGGCTTTCGATTTAATATCGTCCCGAGAGTGAGTTTCTCATATCGAGTGTTATATTTGTTTAGAAGGCATTGATTGAATAGAAAGAAGGAAAGAAAAGAAAGGAAGAATATTTAAACGCGAAAAGCGAATCTATGGCGAAATTACGTTTTGTGCTCTTGCTTATGCCATAAAAGCGAGGAAATAATCATAGAATTGTAATATTCAGAACAATACAAGAAATTTGAGCACCATGAATTACACGAATAGTGCCACTCGATAGTACCATCATGGCAATTAAAGCTCGACTCTAATTGCCATCTGATACCGACAAATATTAGACGTTCCGTTAACTATCTTATTCAAAACTAACTTCTGGGACCTCCCACAAAACCGCTTCAACGTACCCACGTCTCCCGGCGCAACTATAATTAATCGATTGCGTTTAAAGCACGCCCCCTACGTATCGGCAATTCCAGAGTGCAAAGATACTTTGACAGCCGCATCTTATATTCCTCTCGTACCTGCTTAGCCCCTCCGTAACGTAACCAATCCCCCGCCCGAAAACTTGGCATTCTATTCAACCTTGCACACCTGCCTAGTAAACGTAAGCAATATCAAACGCGACCCTTCCAAATGGCATAAACTATCAGGTTAATTTAGTACCCACTTTTCAGCAAAGTTCGATTACGCCGCAAGGGGAATATGTAGCTTAGGACAAACACAAGGCGCAAACACGCGCGCGTACTCATAAACGTATTTGCGCGTTTGCCACACACAGCGCCGAAGATGTAGCCGATTGACTCGGCGAAGTTTGCCGGGACACGCGAGCGCAGAGCACAGCCACTTAGAGCGCGCTGGAAGCTTCTTTTAATGGTGTTTCGCAGGCTCGGGGTAAAGTTCGTCGTTATTTGAGACGCTTGCTGCGGTAGCGCACCGGACACTTCGCCCTCGGTCAAGTGGGATGCTACGGGCCGCAGAAGTAGTGCTTGGATGCTCTAGGCGCGAGTTAACGCGGTTAACGAACGGCTCGTGGTTATTGCCTCGCGGAGACCGATCATGGCTTTGTTGTGTACTTTTTTGGTGTTTAT
>JAPYZA010006593.1:0-11246 GCA_030522685.1 Eupelmus azureus
TCTCTGCGCGCGCGCTAAAAACCTTTGAGTATCGCGCGCCTGCGATGCTCGTGGATAACTTTCTATATGCGTCGCTTCGTCAAAATTATGCGTACGCCTCTATAATTTCAGTTGCTCTGCTGCGTCCGGTTCTTGCAGCTTTACCTTACGGCTAGCCCTTTCATAATGTCTATTTCAAAGAGTTTACAATTATTGATTTAAATCAATTGAAAATTAATTTTATAAATACTAAAGCTCGCTTTACCTCTTGCTTTACACTCAGCAGTCAAAATCGATAAATTTTTACAATTATAATGAATTTACGTATTTATGTTGTTTCACTTTCATTAGCCTTTGATTTCTTTTTTGTCCTCATTGATCTTTTGTAATAGCATTTCAGTTGAAATTTCAGAATTAACCCAATTAAAGATTTCGACGTCTAAATGTTGCAACTGCTCTTTTACATTTTCATTATTTCAATTCTAATATTTACGTTTGTTTTAAATAAATATAAAAACCTTAATGTATGAAATAAAAATAGTTCACGTGAATTAACGACTTCTATCTTTTGGATCAATTTGACATAATTGGGTCCTAAAATGAAAATTGATTAACTGTTGAATATAAGTAGCTTTCATTCAGGGCTATTCAACAAGTTCTTCTGGCGTCATCCACGCATATAGAAAACTACAGAAACGAAATCCTTCTAGTAACCAGCCGCCCATTAATAAAGCAAAAGCTACTACTTTCTCGCTGGTCGAGCGAGCAGGCCTGAGCGATGCTCTCGCTCCGGGCTGGCCGTTTGCGCAAAACCCTCGCAGGCCTCTCGCCAAGTCCTTCTGTCTCTTTCTCCGGAGCCGAGCGGCAGCTCACAATGCCGCCAGGTGAAACTACTGCGCGGCGGCCTCCTTGCAGCCGAGCCGGCTAAATATACGAATGCCCAGGCGGCAACCTCGTCGCGCATTGTTGTTGCCGTCGAAAAAAGCTTTAGCAAGTTTTATTGCTAATGAGAGCTAGAGTTGTTCTGTTGTGATGCGCGCGTTGTTTTCTAACCTCGCCAAGGTTGTGCCCAAGTTTTTGGACTGAAAGAGTACGAGGGATCCGGTGAAAGTAGGCCAAACATAGGTTCAACTGACTTTTCGTCCCCATTAAAATGAGTCCTCTGTTGAGTTCTCTCGGTTTCTGTGAATGACAGAAATTATTTTGCAATTTATATATTGAATGCGATCTTTGCTAGAAAGCGTCGGGCAATACTGACAGTAGAACAAATTTTCTGTATGTACATTAAAATTTTAGTTTATAAAAAAAAAAATATGAATATATATTTAATTATAATATATATATGTATAATTAAATATCGTATATGTAATTTAAATATCATTATTTCTATAGTTACAAAAGTATAATTTACGATTATAAAATAAAAACAAAAAGTATCTTGACTTATCATAAAAGAGTAGATCAAGAAAAACTTGGTAAGACGTGACGGTTAGTATTTTTATTCAATTTTTGTTTTAACAGTTAATACTCCTATAATCAACCAATTTGAAATAGAGATTATTATGAGTGATAAACGATAACTTTAACTTATAAGTAGTTAAACTATTATCCCACATATATTGTATTAAAAATAATCAACTTCATGTGAACGACGCAGCTGCGTTTGTTCTGTTATGGGTGAATAGACTAGTCAAAACAACATAAAACTGCGAAGAAAAGAGTACAGAGGAGACGGCGCCAGTGGATAATATAACCCTTTCTCTATCGCTTACTTTAGTTCTTGCTTTTTATTCTTTTTGTATGAGCTTTTGCAGTCTTGACGCAATTCTGAAAAGACACAGTAAAAGTGAAACATGCTGTAAATTGAAGAGCGCAAGAAAATTAACCAATTATTCAAATAAAGACATAAATAGCTAACTGTATTTTAAAGTAAAAACTGCAGTCATAATAAAATTCACAATGTTCATTATCGTATTTTACTACATACCCAAGATATAGGCCATATAAGATCTTCTTTACTTTTAAAATAAAGACAAATATTAGTTTACTTAGAAAATAAAAATAATAATGATTTTAATTATTGATTATCTATGTATAATAATATACTAAAAGGTGGTGTAATTTGTTAAGATGGCTAAAAGATAAAAATTTACAATTTGTAAAAACGATATTCAAATTCTAAATGATAATTTATTTGAAACATTCAAACAACGCATGTATAAAATCTTCATCATTGATAGTTTACATAGCAAACGCAATTATTAAAGTAGATAAAGTAATATTGAAACGCGCAAATGAACATAATATTCAAAATTTTCTGCAAAGCTAACAGTAATGAATATTGTAGTAATTATGTAAATATACAATAGGTAAAAAGGTATTATAAATTAACAAACAAGGGACCAAGATACTATAAAAAATTGTAAAAAAATATTCTTTGTTAATAAAATTTATTTTAAATTTTTAAAATTAAAATCATATTTCTAAAAAGCAGGTAAGTTCCTTCTTTTTAAGTTTACTTTAAAATGTCTACGCATATTATATTGTCAACTATACCGCGATTTAAATTTGCTGTTATTTATGATTTATCATCTCAATGTATTAATCTGTTGAGTAGTCAAGCTATATAAATGTCATCGATAACAAAGAAATTTTCACATAACATCTTGATTTATTGAAGACCACCATTATATTTTTTTTCAAAAACTGTTACATCTACATAAGCAAGAATCTGTTATTTATAATAGATATTTTTTTTATATAAATTAATTTTACATCAGCTATATGACCCTAATCAATGGATGAATCTTTTTACTGGTAATTCCTGTCCAGTAAGGTTTCAGCTGACCCGATGCATGAAATTGATTTTTCAACGGATTTAGCTTCAGTAACCACGTTATTTTTACGTGAATTCACAGATTTATGAAATACGGAAAATTGCAATTTCACAACATAAAATATTTTTTCAATAAATTTTAATAATATTATTTTATTTTTAGATGATTGTCTCGGTTTTAAAATCCTGAAATAAGTCTATTATACCTATTATCACATTACCAGAGAACAACTTTAAACCTGAATAGCAAAAAATATTGTGTATAGTTTTGTGGGCTAGTGAGTTTTTCTGAGCCCGCGTGAGATGCATGTAAAATGTAACTTTTTTATCTTAAAGGTTCTGAAGTGTCTGGGCAATCCAATTAAAGGACGAATATTTGGCTAAGCAAATCATCAAAGATAGAGGCACGTTAGCTTGTGTCTACGAATTTATCCTGGGGTTGCACTTTGTTAAAATAAAGGCTTCCACGTTGGTATGATTGTTGACGCGACGTAAATAGGACTTGACTTTGGTAAGGTTGTATACATATATTTGGCGCGTATACGAGAGATTGGGACGCGGGCTTGCACAGGATCGTCGCGCGACGAGCACTCACCGTTTTCGAGGCAACATGCCGGCTTTTGCGCACAAAATTTACGAGACGCTACCGAGATACTCAACCCTTTTCTTCATTTACAAAATAACTTTACTTTATGACATTTACGAGGGTACTCTAATGATTTAATATAACTATATTTATGCTCTCTGTGTATTGTATAGTTATCATTATTAAATCCAGACCTTTTTGCAACTATTTTCTCAAAAAAAAATCTTTAATTTATATTGAGATCGGAAAACATAGAATTTTAATTGTAATTCAAATTCTAATTATACTTCGAATCAGAATTTATTTTATGTGCATAGCGCAACAAAACACAAAATCTGTTTAGATGGATTTTGTGTTTAGTAAATCTTTTTATTATACATTTTGTAAAGCGCATATTAGTTGCATTGATTGTTTGGGTTAATATTAATATAAATAAATTTCCACACTGAGCAAAATAAAAATTTACGTTAATTCTCGCATCATTGAATGATTTACATAAAAATAAAATAAACAAACGATTGAATGCAATTTACCGGCAGAAATATAGGAACGAAAGGCTAGGTTGCATCAATTCTTTTCTAAATGCGCATTCGGTGGAATCGATATTGCTGTCTCATGAATGACGTTTTTTGGTCCTGACAGGGCATTAGCGAAGGCAATTTAGTTTGACGCTCTGCGGTCTACTTGGATTCTTGGTCCAATACGTTAATTCAATTATTCGATTAGCTTGCATGCAAGAACCGGTTATATGTATCGAATGCAGCGCAGCCACTCCAGGTCTATTACAATGCTCTCGATGCTAGGCTATTTTCCGAATTTTCGCTCTTTAATTTGGCAGAATGAGCGCGCGCTTTGTAATTCCAACGCTAAAATAGAAACCTGAAAATTCCACGTTAATTAATTCGTCTTTTATTTTAGATATAAAATTTTACAGTGGAAAATCAGGTTGTAATAATAATTATTTTTTTCTCTTAGTCTATCGTAAATAAAGAAAATACTTTACTAACAATTCCTACATTTTCCTAACTACAAGTAGTATAATTCTTATTTTCATCAGTAAAAATATTTTTTAGTCTTTGATTCAAAAATAATTATATAATAATAATAATAATTCTGCACTGCAATAATCAAGTCTATGAATCTCTATGAGACTAAACAAGTAAAGCATGTAGGCATAGTTTAATAGTTACACAAGAGTGTACATAGCAAAAAATGAAGAGCAAACTAATCAGCGTGACCGAGCGTCATTATCAATGTTTTAATAAAGAAAAAACAGGCAGCACTCCATATTCATCTGATAAATTGAATTCAATATTCGTGTAATTGAAAACACAAGCGCGCCAAAGTCTCCCTCCCTCTCTCTCTCGCGTAATGAGCGGTGAAGCACGATAAAGCAAACTCTGGCGCGCGATAAAAAGAGAAGGATATCGCCTCTCGCTCGCGGGGCGTTGCAGAAAAAAAAGCGTAATCGGTCGAGCCCCCTCATTTATCGCGATAAAGCCGAGAGCACGCCGCGACTACGTCGAACTCGTTCCCCTCTCGCGATACGTAATTACGGGATTCTGCGGCGCTTCAACATTTCGCAGACGCGGCTCCGAAAAAGCATCCAGCTTTTCCAGCGTTACGAGTGGACCGCTGAGCGGCGGCGAACGAGAAAGTCATGCCCCGGCGCGAACGGCTTCTTACGTAAGGTTGCGCGCCCGAGGGCAACGCGCGACGCACTTTTTATTTGGCTCGCGGCTACGTTTTATCAGAGGCTAGCTGCGTTACGAATTTACCGGCTATCGCGGGCACTCGATGCCTGCGCTAGCCGAATAAAATAAATTAGATTTTGATTGCGTCGGGCTCGGGCTATTCGTTCCAACTACGAGTATTTCAAATTGTGCGAGCGTTATTAACTTTTTATTCGGCTTATCCTTGCTGGAAAAGGATTCGTTAAACTGTTGCTGAGTTTAAGCTTAAACGTTGCAAAATGGTGTAGCGCTTATCAATACCTTACATTCTTAGTTACATTTGTAATTATAAATGTGGCTTTTAGTTGAAAAAATTCCTAAACCTCATCGAGCTATAAAAATGAGTTAATATTTTTTAAATCATCGATGAAAAACGAACTTTATAAAGAGGGCATTAATAGTGTTTTATTTGTATTAATACTTTACAGAAAGTGACACCGTTACATTAATACATTTGAAATATTCTTTGAAAATCTTCTTTATATTGGCATTTACATTTTCACGTAATTACGAGCAATTTGAAATGTCAAGGAGACTCAGCACGTGTACGAATTAATTAAGTCGTGAGAAATGAGTTAGGAGGTCGCTGATATGAAAGTGACGGAAGAGATGAACGGTTTGTTAGTGGGGAAGTAGTTTGCGTAGGTCATGGAAGTTCCAGATAAAAACTTATAATAGCGTTGCTATTATTATAACGCTCATTCCTCTTCTTATCTACTGTAGTACTTTTTAAGTACTAAACTCACAGCTTTTAAAAGTAATATTAATTTTTTTTAATTTAACGTACACTGATAAATTGCAAATATTAGTAGCTTCAAAATTAGATGATTTGGTGTTACTTAAATTAAAACTATTACAATTTGGACCAAATTAATATTTTTCAATTACGGAAAAAAATTACGTTAAACCTTGTTTATTCTTGTTTGATTTAATTTTCCCTAGTAATTTTATTCGAACAAGTTACAATTATCGACAAAAATATCAAAATATCTACTAAAACAAAATTTTGTCACAAATATTTTAAAATTTATAATTAATTGAATTTTTTTTAATCTCATCTAATCAGAAACGAAATAATAAAATTTCGAAAATGCCGCTCGAGATTTAATCTATAGATCTAAGCAAAATTTCTTTGCAGCCGAGCAAGTTGAAATTTAAGTAGAAAGAAAGTAAGAGAGTGTAAAGCAATGAAGCTATCCCAAGGCAAATATACCGCAGTAGCGCGTAAACGCTCGGCTTGTACATACAAGCGCATAATACCGAAGCCAACTGGCAGAGCTATATGTATATAAGCGGGCGGATCATCGAGCGATAAACAAAGGGCCTCGCGCAGCCGCTTATATATGTATAAGTAAGTACTATCGACATGGCACGCCTGTACATAAAAGGGCTACACGGAGCGAGATCGCGAATCGTGACCGGGTAAGAAGTCACGGGAGAGTAAACAGAAAACGGAGTCGCGTGTACTTGGCAAGGCCGCCTAGATTATCCGAGGGGCTTGCATAATCGGTCATTGAACGCTCGAGTGCAACAGCCGGCAAGCTTTGTACCAGCTTTATACTTCTGTATTCTTCGCGCGTCACATTACCGCCAGTATACACTATGAAAGTGCAAATAGATCAAAGTCATTCTTACACTGTGAGTCCTAATGAACCTCTGATTTACTTCTAACCGTGATATTGCTATTTTATAGCTGTATAGGTGTAGTTGAACCTTCAAAGCTTCATTGATAGCTATTTTCCTTTTAATACCGTAAACAGAAAAACTTTACAGCTGGGAGATTGGAGATTAAACTTTTCAATAATAACATATATCACGTAAAAGATTCTCTTTAATTCTGCAATTATTCCTTTAAAGTTTCAAGTTTTGTCAAATTTTAATAAAAAATAGTTGAGCTATTTTTTAAATCTAAAATTCGTCGATTTAAATAAATAATTATAACAATAAAGTTAATTTAAGTACTTTAAAACGGATTTTAAATTAAAATATACAATAAAAAAAAATCTCTTTTATCTTCAACCCATTAGATTATAATAATTAAGCTTGATTATCTAAAAAGAATAACTGAACTATATAAAAATTTTTATAAAATGTATCATAAGTTTTTGGATATTTGCAATAAAATGTCTATGAAGTATAGATAATTTTTTGGATTTTTACAATCTGGCATGTTTACCGAATAATATTGTAATTTTAACAAAGATTCTTCGATTCTCAATGAAAACAAATATTGGCACTGATATTAATCAATAAATTAATAATTTAATTTACAGAAATATAATTATGCACATATATGAGATAGCAGGTATTTTGTTAACGACGATACGCATCAATGTATTTGCATGAGAGCGTTTTCCCTATCGATGGGATTTTTTTTTTTTTTTATTATACTGAATGAGCGATTGATGTGATCCTCGCGAGCAATTAATTTGATGACTCGCGACAGAGGATGGTAATCGATGAGCCGTAATCGGCTGGCTTGACATTGTAATAAAAGCTGTTTTATGTACGATTTCATGGGCGATTCTGATCTTGATGGCTGCGTAATTATGTGAATAGGGAGTACATAATATTTATTGCGAAATTAATGCGCGTTTATTGTTTAATGAAATATATTTCACTTATGGTGTCTGGCTTATAGGCGAGGCTAAAAATAAGTACGATGTATAGTAAGCGTTAATGGCTTTTTAATTGCTATTATAATCGTCTTCGTCTGGATGTAAAAATACTCTGTATGCATGCAAATAAATAAATAAATAAATAAGAGAAAAATTTGCATAACACGTAGACGGACGATGGTTGGCCTGATAAAATATGAATCCGGCGACTCTAAGCACAGCTGCAATAATTGCTTCGCACACTCTGTAACTAGAGGCAGAAGCTCTGAGGTATCTATGTGAAGGTGTACGGGCCGCTTCATCGTATTTTACTTCGACTTCACTCATGAATAAAATATCATGACTCTATAAATATTCATTAATTGATGACTTACAATTCTTTCAGGATTGTATTTTAACAAAGTAAAGATCTCAGGTAGCTGCTCTAAATCTCATTAAGAAATACATTTACAGCAGGTAGATTATTATTTTAAAAATAAAATAAAATACGCACTGAACAAGTGCAGGGCGTTTAATAATGTAAATAAATTATTATAGAATAAAATACATATCGGTTAAAATCACGTGAACAGCAATGTGAAAAAGCCAGAAGCTAGTATAGGTATAGAAGTTGTTTTGAAACGGCCGGCAAAAAAAGGCAGCTACTTTGGGATTCCCGTCGAGCGAAAGCAACAATGAATTCATCAAATTGCAGGAAGCCGGCCCATGAAAGACGAGCCATGAGGCCTTGAACGGCCCAAACATCGCACGCGCAAAACCATGTCTACCTCCGCTCGACCTTGTATTCCACTACATCCGTGCATTATTTTATCAACCTGACACGCGACACGTCCGATGACGTCAAATTTTCTACCCACAGCTTCACGACTATACTTTAAAAGCTCAAGTTAAAGAAATACGTCACTAATGAGTTTAGCCGAGCGCGCATTTGCAGTCGAGGCGCGCGCTCCGGGGCCGGCTTCGGAATCGCGACGACTTACTCTCTCGCGCGGCCAGGTATAAATACGGCAAATGACTCAATCCAGCGTGTCATCGGGCGGGCGGTCGTGTTTTTTTTCTTTCCCAGTGGCAGCACTTTCTCCCCCGGCGTATAGCTGTCTAGCAGACGGCAGCTCTCGGCTGTAGATATACGAAAAAGGCTCTACCGACTCATTCCCCGGAGACTCGCACTCATTCTATAAGGTCGCACGCGCGTCTCCTTTTTTTGCGCACCTCCGCATTCGTCGCGCACGTCATTCCTGCGCCGCTTCCTCTTTCTTTCTTTCTTCCCCCCCCCCCCCTGCACCGCAAGCGCTCTTTCACCTTTTTCCGCAAGTCCCTAATGAAGACGCGTGCGCACCTCATGTATTGTCGTATTTTCACGGCGGTCTGTCTATATACGTATACACGCAAACAGAGGGTGGGGGGATTCCTGCGGCCGACAGACGAGTTATATCACTGGTTAACCAGACGATTCGCCGACTGCGGTTTTATCGGTTATTATGCCGATGGGACAAGCGCGACCGGGATATCGAGAAGAGGTTAGTTACTTTGTCAAAAGTTATCAAAGTTTGTTTGCGGATGGATTACGCTCGAACGAGATTCGACGGAGATGACTAAGCCAGCTTGTTTTATCAATAACGAACTGGTTTAGAACGCAGATCAATCGAGTGAATACTATCTACGTGCGTTTTCTATTAAGAATTACGACTTTTAATGATTTCAATTTTAAACTCTAGTTGATCAAATTAAGATTTTACAACAGAGAATTTACATCTTCACGTTTTATAATCCAATTTACAGATGTTCTTGAATATCAAATAAACATTTTTAATTATATATTTATTAATTAATATTTATTACGTTTAGAAAAAATGAAATTACAAAGAATTCAATATTATTATGATTTATTATGAAAAACAGCATTTTGAATTATTAGTTACCAATATTATATAAGTTTTATTTACACTTATTGCAAAGAAAGATTATCGATCCATTAATTTATAAAATAAATAGAAATAAAAGTAAAATTTGTTAAAAAATTGATAATGATGATAAAGAAATAATAAAGTAATCCTGCTGGTATAATTGAATTGCTTGCCAGATGACGAACGAGCGGCGTTTTCATTTTCGCTCAAATAATCCGGCAAAATCGTTCTTTAATAGGCGGCTAATCTGTCGAGTGAGAGGAGGAAAAGGCAAAGGCAGGAGTCAAGTGCAGAGGCACATATATCCCCGGGCAGCGGGCGGCGCATATAAATTCGAGTTGACAGTCATAATTGGCGCACTTTAATCCCTAGTTATTTTGAGCGTGTCGAGATAGTAGCGGGCGTGCGCAGGGAAATAGAGGGAGGGTACCGCGAGCTTAGCAGGTTGCCGTTTGCAGCGCGGGCGCCGATCCACGGGAGTTTTGTGTTTCGTGCTCGCGCAGCGCGGACCGCCATAATTAAGCCGTTACGCGTTCATTTGCGCGACTTTAGTGGCTCATTTTTCATTCCGCCAGCCCGACGAAAAGCCGCGGGGACACACGTGCGCCCGCCCCAGCGGAGAACGGCATTTTTTCACACTTCCGAAGATGGATCGTCGCGGGCGCAACTCGCCGAGAAAGCCAGTCAAGAGCGGCTGTATATACGCGCGCGCACGCTTGAATTGCACTGCGGGAGAGGAGCCGGGGAGATACTTGATACTTTAATCAAATCATGATCAAGGCCAGTGCGTATATAGCTGCACTATAAAGCGTGCAACGAACTTTCTTTTCTTCCTTTTTTTCCTCTCCCTTGCTCGCGCTCGATTACACCTGTTTCGCTTTGATGAATGAGTTATTTCAATGAGCGGAGTGAATTTAAAATGCACCGTGCCTGCCGGCACTTAAATAAAACGGAAATTAAAACAGAATGGATATACTTGCTTTAATACACCATGTTTTTATTTATTCCCCTTTTTGCATATAGCTATATACATACGGTTTTAGTAAATACGACAATACATTTGCTTAATTAAATAAATGTTACCTTAACATTTTTCTGATTATACATATCATTGTTTGTTTATTAATTCGATGAGAAATAACAAATTATTAAGCAGATATTAATAAAATACATGTTAATATTTAATAAAGTGACTTGCATCACGCAATTAATTAAATAGCCTATTTAATAAAAGATTCAATTGATTTAACGATTTGCAAAGTACTAATTAATCGAGAATGAATTCCGTATTCCCGGCAGGTAAAATCAGGCGGTCTCGTCAAACAAAACCTCTCGAAAGCAATGAGGAAGGTAAAGTCGGAAGCCCGAATCCCCGAAAAAAGCACTGTCATCGAAAGCAAGTTCAAACACTCTCGACGCTCTCCCTCACTCTTACTTTCGTCGCTCCTCCCGCGCGCTCGATTTATTCACGTTTCCGCCAACTCTACCCCTCCACTCCTTTCTTCCTTTTTCCAAACTTTCCTAGTCACCGAACGCGTGCGCGCTCTTTCCAAGGGCTTTTCCTCTCTCTATTTTTTTTTTTTTTTT
>JAPYZA010006594.1:0-10942 GCA_030522685.1 Eupelmus azureus
TTTACTCCTGAAAGTTACTTTAAGGATTAAAACCTACATTTTAAACTTTTATAAAGATTAAAATGTAGGTTTTAAACTTTTTACTTCCAGATTTCGCACGTTTGAGTTTAGAGTATACAAATAACATATTAAAACTTATAAATAATTATTTGACATATTGCATCGCACGATGCTTCTCAAATTGAATTAAACGGATAAATCTTTAAAACAAACGATTACCATTATTGTCGCCAACTTCCGAAAGTGTACAAAAATAAAAGTCCCCCCTCAATAGCAAGTCCGAACTTTTACAGCACATCTCTGAATAATTAATTTCAATTACAGTACTCATTCAAATAATACAAATTTAAATGCGATAAACTTCTAGAAACTCGAGCGTACATCACTTTACAACTCGCGCGCGAAGACGCGCCCTTTACTTAAAAGGGTTCCTCTCTCTCCCCGGGCGATGAATCCTTCATAGCCTCGGGAGGCTTGCGCGCGTGTCCTTTAATTATGTATTGGCAACCGTAAAGTTCCACCGCGCGACTGTTTTATTCCACTGCGTTGCCTCCGAGTCAGCTGCGCCGCGATCACTGATCCATCATCGAGCCGCCATCCTCGATCATCCGAGCGCGAAGCTCCGCTGCTCCCCCTCCCGCCGGTGCTGTGATGGATCCCTCTCGAACGCGCAGGCTTATTATCTCCGAGTATACTGAGAGCGCTTTATTGTCTCGTTATCCGGAGAGCTAATATTTATCGGAGAGTAATGACTGTAATTAAGAAGTTGATGTCACGTAAAATATGGCCGATTACAGAGAATTTTTAATGGAATGGGAACGAGTTTCGTCGGTTGATGGATTTAAGCATGATCAAAGCAGCGTTTTTAGGATCGCAGTAGGCTGAAAAATTTGTTGATGCTGAGAGGATGCGTAACGAATGTACAAGAGCGAACGTATTTGTCACTTGTGTAGTGGACTAGAACATATGTATATGTAACTATAGAGTAATGCCATAAATCCATCGACGCATGTCCACGTCAATAGACCGAACGGAAGTACTCCTTTGAGAGTTATGTTAGCCGCAACTAGAACCAGCACTACGCAGAATTCAAAAAGTCAAAACATGTTTTTAAAAAGTATTTTTATGATTTTATTCATTTAAAACATTTAAAATATTTTTAAAAAAATATAAAGAATTAATTTTCAAGTATCAGACACAGTTTCTTTTTATTTTCTTTGTAGCATTACTTAAAGTAAAGAATTCTTCGTATATTTTTTTCTAAAATTTTAAGTAATACCTATTTGATGTGATTCTATTCTCTTAAAAGTAAAAATAATTACTTCATAATTTTTAGAAAATTAAAGCAAATCATGTTTAGATATTTAAAAAAATTTAAGAATAATATCGAAAAGAAATGATTTAAGAGCAACAATAATTTTTTTAAATATTTTACAGATTATAGGGGACATTTATGGTCCAATAGACATTTTTATACGCGCAGCTCGTAAAATTCTTACACTTTCTCAGTTATTAAGAAATGGCTTTAAAAATAAATACATTCTATTATCGCCAAAGATTAACTCGGCAATATAGCAGCAATAAAACATAATACAAAAATAACACTACTTTATAATAGAAAATACCACAGCCAACGTTTATTATTATCATAATAACTTACACATTATTCCAATGGGAAAAAAATTCAATAAAAATACATAACAAAGGCAGAAAAACGTGGAGCGATAAACCAATTATCAATAACAAACCAGTATTTTCCAATTCTGCCGGCGGCCGGCTGCTCCTGCCACTGGATATTCAGCGGCGCGGATCGTAAACAATAATGGACAGGCGGCAGCTTTTCAATGTTCTCTAAAATACCAGTTCCACGGGCTCGCGCGCGCACGCCGCGCTACTCGTGTAACTAGCATCGTAATTTTACTTCGTAATGCGCGCCCGAGCGCCCGCATCGAGAGATGCAAGGGTTGCTGCGTATAGCGAGCATCGCACAATGAACGAATACCCTAATAAACTACGCAGAACGCGGGTACAAGTGTGTGAGAGGATAGGAAAATCGTTTCGCAATGTGGTTTTATACTTTGTGCGTCAGAGATATGCGTGTGTAGAGTAGGTAAGAGTATGTGTAAGTATATAAGATAATTCTTTCTTGAAATTTACTATTATAATAATTTAAACTACATAAAATGTCTTGTCAAATAACGTGACAATGAGATGTTTTTGGAAATTGGAAAATTATGGTCCCCTCCTTTTTTTATAATTACAAGGTATCTTGAAGTCCAAAGCATATATTATATATACAAGCGGAATTAAAAGTGACGTTTGCTTTTTATATGCCCAACTAGCGAGATTCTTAATCACCGAAAGTTCACTTCTACCAACCGATCTCCTCAAGGTAGCAAAGGTACTTCCCTCACCAAAGTCCAACTGACCAGTTCAAAGGACCAAACAGACACGCAAAAGCATCCCAGCGTCTGCGTAACGTCGCACAGGCTTTTCCACGCGGGGCAATAAATAAAATTCACGCATGAAGAGCGACATCCGACGTGGGCTCGCGCCCACTCTCCGGTGACAGCTGTCAGCGCGAAACGGGAACAGGAAGCGCGAGTGCGCGCCCCCTCGCGGGATTTATATCAAGCCCAGGTAGTCGCCCGTGAAAGCTCGCGTGCGCGCAAGCTCTGTGTTTTCGCGCGATTTTCCGAAAAGAGAGAAAGCTGCGCAAAGAAGTGCCGCTCGCGAGCTGTGTTCTTCTGCGCGGCATGGCCAGCGTTCGCTTTTCGCGTCATACGCCTGTGTCCGGGATTGTTCTCGTTTTTCTTTTTTTTTTTTGGGGGGCACTGAGGGTTGATATGTGAGCGAGTTTTGTTGTGAGACTTTTTCGGAAGGGCTGTAGGTAGAGTGGGTGAGCGAGGTATCGTTTTGGATTTAAGATTTTTCGAAAATTTTTTGGGATTTGATAGATAGGTAGCTGTATATAAAGTTAGTTTTAATGTTGATTATTTTTATTATAAATTTTATGGTTATTACGATTATAAGAAACATCGAAATTTTTGTTCATGGTACTTTTGAACTGCCATAATTTTTGTTGTTGTATTATTAGTATGATTTTATACTTGCGGATGTGTAAGATTTAATACTAACTGCGAGTATACCAGTTTTGCATGCAACACCATTTATCATTTCTGATACATTTACCAGTTATTTCTCGCTACAATTCAAAATTTTAGCTTAATTTATTGTTTATAGGTTCAAAATATATAAAATAACCGAATATTTATGAACATGAAAATACGTAAAATAATAAACAAATAAACAGCCATGCCCATCTAACAAAACTCACTAAAAAATTCTTCGATCCTGAGTTACAATTAGCACAACATCGCTTCTCTTCCAACCATAATTAATCAAACCCTCCCAATCCACTATATCACCCTTAAATGATTCACAATCACCTCATCCAGCGCTAACCCAGCACCAACCTGCTACGCTTACAGCGCCGAAAATTTGACTCGCGATTAAAGGCGCGACGTTCGCCTTCGCCGCGTAAATAACTTACGCTACCCCACGCGCGCACACCTCGCGCGAATTGCAATTTTGCGCGCACATACGCCAACGTTTTCGTGCTCGTTTTCTTGCTCGTTCCTTGGCTGGCGCACTTTGCATGCGGGAGGCCGAAGGCGTGTCCGTAGACGTCGCGGCGCCAGCTGAAAGGCTGCACCGCAAGACGCACGGCCGCCACCCGCGGGGCCGATCTACTGTGCGCCGCGGCTTTTTACGCAGCCGAGCCTCGTAACTTTCCGCCGGGGCTGCTTCCTTACATGTACTCCGAGCGTGAGAAGAGAGTCGGCCCAAAAAATTATGGCCGTGGTGTACGTAGCGCTGTCGATGGGATTTACGCTGTTTTGTTTTTCTGCGGCCTGGCTTGTTGCGGGAGCTGAGCGATGGCTTCTGGCTGTTTTTGGCGGCAAAAAGGAAGGACATTTTTTGCGAAGTTTTACGAGAGAGTATACTTTTGGAATTTTGAATATTTATTATTTTTGAAAAATCGTTTTTGATTAAGTAGTGTTGAATTTTTATTCAATTATGCTTAAATTTCATCTTGGAAAATTAAAATGCAATAATAGCTGATCAAACGCAGACTGCACTACTTGCAGTATCCGTTATCATTCACGCTTAAAAAATCTTTTTGGAAGTTGAAGGATTTAAAGAAACGATTTAATTAGATGTGTGTTGTATATACCTTTTTTGTTTTTTATAGTGTTGGGTCAAGATGCTACAATTTAGTATATCTATATATATTTTGCATAACTGGTATCTTACCTAAATTTCTCCTTTTACGATTTGATCAGATTTCTACAAGCTATCTATTTGAAGGATTGTAGTAAAATATTGTTTGATAAAGTCTTATCACATTTTGATCGAATAAATACATTAAGAACAATATTTGCTTTATAATTAATCGAAAAGTATATGTTGTCCGCCTACGCGCACTTACGATATATTCGTCCTGGAACATAATTCGATCTTGGCAAATGTGCGTTACTGTATGTAGAAATGACATTAGTCGAGGTATGGGCATTCGTTACGTAGACGTAGGTTGCAGGTGCATAATTCACCAATCGAGTTACGCTAGGGCTACCCACGTATATATTATCAGTGTATCGGATGCAGGATTAGGGCTAAGGTCTAAGTAATAAGATTGATCTAGTCTAATAGGATTTCGTTGTTTCATCCGATCTCTAGCTGCAGAGACGGCTACTTGCCGGCTACTGCATCAGATATAGACGATCCAGGCGACGGCCAGGGATGCCGTGATTGAGGAAGGTGGACGCAATCGAGGATAAGATATTAAATAATACTTGATATTACATTAGTACAAAAACAGAATTAAAAATTTTTTAATTCAAACTAATTAATTTCTGACCATCCTACATTACTATTCTTTTGAAAGACTTTTGATTTATCTGTCTAATATTATAGATTTTTGGTATATACTTATAGCATGAACATTTATTGTAATTTTATTTACTGAATAAGGGCTGATAAACAAAAATTGTTAAATTAAACAAATTTTTCGTTATTATTTTTTAAATAAATTTAAAATTTGTTTTTTAAATTTTCTTTTCAATTTTGTGGAAATTATGAACCAATGAATCAGAAATGTTTTTTTAGTCTAATCATTCTTATCACAATAATAAATGCAATTTCAAAGATTATTACATTTTTTATTGAATTTGGAATTTAGCTAATACTACTCAGTTTTCAACTTTTCAAGAATCGTAAAAGAAGATCTATTAGTCAACTTGTGTCAATTATTTTCAATTTACGGACTTAAGATTGATGAAGATTCGATTCGAGTAAAAAGAAGATAAAGAAAGTTAGAAGCATTGATGAACGTTCCATAATATTCTGCAAGTTTATGATAAAGTTTTGTCAGCAAAATCAACGTTATAATATTTCATTTTTTCAAACCTAATAATGTAAAATTTCTTTAACTCAACAGCATAAGTATCATGCATTAATATCAATATAAGCGTTTTTTGGAAATTTGGTAGCGAGCCATATAAGATAATACAGATACACGCACACATGTATAATTAACAGTAACATATATGATCAATTACGTGCATGCATTCTATGTTATAAAATGGCTACATTTGATCTCGCTACTCATGCACAAGAATTGCAAAAATCCATACATGCGTTACAAAAAATATAGTATGCTCCTTGAATGGCTGGATCTTTTAACCCTTGTGCTTCGGTTCGTAATATAATTCTTACTGAAAACTTCTTGCGTGAGCTTAAAAGGTCCATTTTTTTTACAGTTGCGTAATATTAGTCCTTACCTTTAAGACATTCTCGTGTATTTTAATTCAAATAGGTGTATTTAATTTACCACGTATTAAACTTTTCGTTAAATATTAAAGTTGCTTAGGAAAAATTTAATATTTCACAAAGTTTTCTTTTTCCGTTATTATAAGATATTCGCTGAGAGCATAATTATCCAGCAGCGTAAGAAATTAAAACAATGCTCAGTCTAACGTAAATCGACGTTCGCTTATACACTTTCTCAGCAGCACATCTACAAGCAAACCTAAACAACTAAATCGAAAATTCACTTAGCCACTGAAATATTCATCATCCGCATAAATCCCCCATCATTAAACCGTGCCGGCGAACGCAATTAAAATCCAGCAGCCCGGCCAACGCTATCAGATAATCTCCGACACTGTCGCTCACGAGCCGTGCAATCTCTTTAATAAAGAACGCGCGAGCAGCGGCCGAAAGAGTATATCCTTTTGTTACTGAATAAGGATGCCCCACGTCGCTGAAATAATTATCACGCAGCCGCGTCTCTCTTTCTCCCACGTTGACGTATGTAGGACGCGCGCGCGCGTACTCGGGCATTTCAATTCTCGGCTGAGCGCGCCTCTGGGCCGAATAGCGCGCAACCATGTCGCCGCGCACACGTCCGCGTGCGTGAAAATAAACGCGAAATTTCGACTGCACGCTCGGTTATTAAAACTCGAGATGCCGGCTTTTTGCTCGGCCCGTGTCAATTTTCGGATAACTCCGGCGAGGAATAACGCCGGGGAGAACGCGCGCATAATGCTTTGCTCGGAAGCAGCGATTTTGCTTTGTTTCAATATTTCACGCGCGGGGCTCGGGGCTCGCGCGCGCGCTGCAATTGAAAATCGATTTTCCGGCGCGTGAACGGAATAGCGCGAGCGTGGCTCGACCCTCCTTCCGTCGTTTATGGGTAGATATATAGGCTCGCGAATGGGCTGTGTGTATATGGGCGATACGCGCGAAAAGCCAGCCGCGGATTCGCACTTCCAAGCGCTATTTCCATTTTTGTCTGGCTTTGAATTTAAGATACTGAGTCTTTCAGTTTGCCGAGAGATTCTTTTCGATTGGAGGTACTAGAATTTTTATTCGCTGTCTACGTGGGAGAGTGTGATGTAGATCGGTTGCTGCTTGTTTCGGTTTAAGAAAGTAGCCGTTTTTGCTTATCAAACTGCCCGTTTAGAATTATTAAATACGAATTAAGTAGAATTTTAATTGCTCGACAGATACAGAGGCGACTGAAACTAAAATATCAGTAGTTATATTTGCTCTAAAATGCGAATTAAATTAAAATATTAGTCGTTAAAATTATAACTTTGAATAGCTTAAAACTAAAGTAAATACTTATAACTTAATAAAAAAAATTTACATAAATTTATATTTTCAAAATTGTAATAGTTTTCTTTTGTCAGATTTAAGCATTATCTTTTTTTTTTAAAAAAATAATAAAATTGAATGTAAATTTATAATACTGTGCTTGGTAATCAAGTGAATCTCATATGAAAAAGTTTATCTCTGACCTAGAATTTTTGGCTCTTTGTCTTTGCCACATCATAAGTAAAGTACTTTTCTAATTAACTCTCCTTAAAAAAAAAAAAAAATTAACTGGCTGAAATTCAGTGACTCGAGATATAATAATTCCTTCAAATGTACACGTCGGCCTTTACGCGCTCATTTCATTATCCTCTCATTTCACTGGTTTCTTCAATTTAATACAATAAAAGACTTAGCAGGGAACAGATAAGTGAAATAAAGAAGATGAAAGGCATAATGGTAGAAAGAGAGCCAAGGAGCGAAGAATGGCACAGCTTAAATTGTGCGTCTGTTCCTGGCTAATGCAAGCCCATACTTTCAACTCATGAAGGCGCGAGAGCGCGCGCGAGCCAGGCGCTTGGGCAAGTCGAGAAAAGCCGTGATGTAACTTACTCGCCTTTTCATTTTAACGGCATTTAAGACGATGCCTTTCCGCTTAAATGCCGGAAAATAAGATTCCTTCATTTGAAACTTCATAGCCTTCCGAGAATGCTATAGATTCTTTCGAGATTAAAGAGGACGGGGCAACAAGAAAGAAACTAATTTGTTTCGCTATACTGTTGCTTTTAAGGTCTCGTAAAAATGATTCCGCTAGATGGAGTTTGCATAGTATTCTAAATGTTGTTGTTATTATGAAGATTTGAGAGCGCATTATTCTGTATTTAATTTATGAACAGTGGGACAAATTTTTAAATGTTCTGTATAAAATAATTTATTATTTATCATTTGAGTAAATTTATATTTTATGCATTATGTAAATTGCATAGCAAAGAATATTTTATGCACTTTTTGGAAGAATGTATAATTTAAATTATTAATCTAAATTAAATGCATTAAAATACAGAGCTTAATATTTTAAAAGATTTAATCTATCAAAACATTTTATTTTAAAATTTTTGTTTTATTTAAGTATAATGTTTTTATTCATTTACATGTCATTAGACATAATGTCAATTTGCGAATTTAAAACTATTCACGTCAACCTACTCTTGTCTGTATTCACGCTTTCATAAAAATTATTATTCCCAATTAATTATACAATTATTGTAGCTAGTATAATTTAATATAACAAAAATTTTTGCAATCAACTCAAAACAATCTTATACTTCACATTGAAACCCACAGCCACACCGAAATCAACCCATTAAGTTCAATCACCAAACTTTAAATCTCGCCTCTACCTCACCGACCCCCCAAGGCATAAACCTCCGAGCATCGAAGCGCGAAATGCGCCATCTTCAACTCCAAGTGTCCCACTAAATCTGCCCTCCCGTCAGCGACGGCCAAATCCCAGATAACAACCACAAGGCTCACTCGCGCGCGCCGCACGCATAATACACTATATTATAACAGGCGGCAAAGCGCGTGAGCACCGTTTGGCCGTTAATAACAGCGCGGGCAACTATACTTCGGCCTCCCCCTCTATAGCTCGTCTAACCTGCAATTCTGGCCTGGCCAGCCTCGCGGCAGGGCTATCCTCAAAGGCTCATTATACCCTGGCGAATCGGCCAATAGAATTCAAGGGTCACGCTGGGCAAATTACAAAGAGGGTAGCGCGTCCACGCGGAGCGTGCATCTTACGCTCGGCTAGTATAATGTACGGGACGCGCTGGTTTATCGGTCCCGGTGAATTACGCCGAGGCACGCGCCGTAATTATGAGGCGAGCTGCTGCGGCGCCCTGGCAGCTCTCAGTTAGCCCGGCCGCGTGTCCGCAAACACGGCGCGGACTCGTTAACCCTGGGCTTAAGCAACTTATAATTAAAGATAAATATTGCGCGCGCGCGCGGGGGCGGCTCGATTGTACCCGCCAAAACAAGCAGCGTTACACAGGAGCAATCTGGGGACCCGGAGTTGAGCGATTAACGCGCGCAGAGGACACGCGGATAGAGGAGCATGAAATTTTGGAATCATTACACGCTCGGCCGCGGGAGGGTGGCTAAGTAAACGTGGAAGCTTGATCGATGTTGACGGATCGGGGGACAATGAGGGAGGGCCAGTGTGGATGAGGACGATTTCTTTTTGGCTTTTATCGCTGCGGCTGTGTTTGGAGAGGACTGGGACAGTGGGATGGATGGAATTTTGCCTTTTGGTGATCTTATTTAGCGGTTTTGGTTGTTTTTGGGGTTCTTTTGTTCTGGGAAATTTAATCGGAATGTTTGATGGGATTTTTTGATCGGTGATAATGGTATAAATTTTAAGTTTATATATGACAAAATTGTTATTGAATACTGGTATCATTTTATTGTGATGAAGTGCTTAAATACAATATTTAACTCCCAATTCTACTTTAGTCAGATAAATATAATAATAATGACGAATAAAATAATAATAATGTTTTATAATTAAATTTTCTTCTCAGATTTATTTTCAACTGAATATTGTTGATTGAAAAGACCTGTATAAATTGTATGTAATAAAAAATTTCCGAGAATTCTAATTAATTATTAAATTATTTATTACACTAGTATAAATTACAAAACAAATAATACCACTATTTTAAGTTTTGAAACGCGCAGTACCCAGTTTTTCCCGTACAAGATACTCGCTTTATTAACCCAAAAAACCGTATATGAATTCTAAAATTATCGCGTAAGAAAATCCATAACGATAAAACAAACAGCGGTATATCACGTCGCATCGTCGACCGAACGACAATATTGACCGGAACAGTGGCAGCGCGCGCGCGCACACACCCACGCGTCTCCTGTTTACAAAATTGGCACGGACTTTTGTATGAATTATCAGCACCGACAATATTTACCTTGGAGATCGTCCAACTTTTTCACCTCCGCGCAATAACGATCCACCTCCCGGGGCTCGCGCGCAAGGCGCGAAATTCGCGCTTTATAATGGGCCGATGAAAAAGTTGCGCCCGCTGCATTCATCGCAATTATACACAGCTTTTTTTTCTCCCGCCCCCCGTCCAGTCCTCGCGCATCGTTATATAATAAATGGCAGCGCTGCATCAATCATACTTAGGGTGATTCATTAGCCTCGCGCGCTCGCTAAATAAACAATCAAAGCTCGGTTCGCGATTGAAAGTCATATTTCATGCCGATGGCGAGGCGCGAGTTTATTAATCACGCGCTCGTGCGCTAGAGGCGAGTGAAAGGGCCAGAGCGACGAGCGCGAGCTAACCGGCCCGTCATTATCCGCTCGCTGCTCCCGCCGTGGTCATAGAGTCCATTGTTTCAGCTACAGTTCGCCGATTATTATATTTTAGATAGTTTAACTTTTACGCAATTTTAGTTGGGCTTGATGGGGAGGGGTGTTTCAGAGGCGGGCTGGATGAGTTCGGGATCGTTTTAACGTAAATATTGTATGGGCTTTAGGTGGGTATCGGTTGGAGTAATCGTTAAAAGTATGTAATATTAATGGAAAATTTTGTGCTAACAATTTGAAAGGTATTTTGAGTGAAAACAGCGGAGAATTTGAAAGGCGTATGATTGAAATATTCGTTATACTACTCATTTTAATTTGAAATTATTCAAAAATGAAAGTATAGTATGGCGATTTTTAGAAAAAACTCTATGCAAATTTTTTTTAATCGTGAAATAGAGCGTG
>JAPYZA010006595.1:0-18522 GCA_030522685.1 Eupelmus azureus
AAAAATAACCTTAAGAACGACGTTTTAAGTAAAGCAGCTACCCAAAACGCCTTTTTGATAATAATAATTAGTACAAATATTCACTAAAATATGGTGTTACAGAACCCGCAGCAAGTGGCCACAGACGCACCGCACGCAGTTCCACGGAGAGCTTTTTTCGAAGCGAAAAAGCGAAAAAAAAGCAGCCTTGGTAGCCAGCCGAAGAAAGCGAACAAGGAATTTGCCGCAGCAATAAGTAACGATAATTACAAGGTAATGACTGTGCGGACGTCGGGGGGAGGCGCTTGCGCGAGTCCGATATTCAAATTAACCAATAATTGATCGTCTCGGAGAGTAAAAGAGCCGTGAGCGCGCGCGACGGTGCCTGCTTCCCCTCGAGAAGCGCATCATGTAAATGCCGTGAAAACAAGCTAAGGCGTACTCGACGAAAGGAAACCGCGGGACAATTTTTCATAACGATCCTCATTATCGGCCACGGAGTTAAGAAGCTCGGGCGTTGTAAAGCTGCGGAAATGGTTCCTCCTTGTCTTTGGGCATTGATAAAATTTCGGATGCTTTTTTCAGCGCGGGGAGCAGAAAAAAGATAATCGTTTAATTTTATTACGCAACATATTCGAATGAGGCGCAATTTACACTGATAAGCTTATTTCGGCTCGTTTAATTCTACTGGTTAAGATAATTAAGCATTTCGCTTTACTTCGGCGCGCACTCTGAGGCAGGGTGGCTTATCTCTTTTACTTCGACTCAGTATATAATTACATTTTTTCCGTAAATTTGAATAATATACGAGATTTTATGCAAAAAGAGCGGCCCGGCAGTAAGAAGTAAAAAAATAATTCAGCGATACACTTAAAATTTATAAGGTGATTAACGAAACACTTCATTAATGAGCGTAATTACACACTTCATTTGCTAGAATTCTTTTTTCAACTGCCGCAATTATTATTTAATACATTCGTCTTTTTATGCTCTAATTCTGTCATTATCAATTGCATTTTAAAACGCGTCGATACTCGCGCAAAAAAGTTACGATCATCGTTTAAAAATACACGCAAATAAACTCAATACTAAATGAATAATTCGAATCTTATTTCAAGAAACTAAACAAAGAAATATGTGGGCTGGCTATTCAATTTTTTCCATCGATCATTACATTTACACGCCATTCATTCCTCACTACTACTCGCACACGATCTACCCATTCATTGACTTCAATCATTTCATTCGATTCATTATTATTCTCCGTATCAAACGATATAAATTTAATTCACAGACACCTTACAAAAATCGGCTTAAAAATTCAATTCAATTCCATTCATGAGTTCATGAAAAAAGGCAGATAAACACAGTTCATAAATCTCTAAAAAGAACAAGAGCTGTAATAATATACAATCGATTAAATAAGATCGATTCTCTAGCATTTTTAGGATTCCCTTTGATCTTTCAAAACACACATTACATAAGCGATCACGCTAATTTATAAATTTCACGATGCACTAAATATATATCACTATCACACGCAGATAATACTCATCATTTACCAATTTCCAACTAATCGATCAAAAAACGAGCCCGCAGAGCTTATCAAACAGCTAAAAATTGTTACATACTAATCGCTTTCCTCAGGCTTGCGCAGTGTCAGGAAAAACCTGTTATTAAGCATTTCCTCTTGCGCTCGCTCGCATAAACATAAACCCTTCGCGCTCTCCCGTGCAATCTATAACGTCACAACAAACGCTTGCAGACACATATATATCCGTGACGCAAACGTCCGTAACCTCTAAACTCCTCCGCAGTCGGACAGCGCTCGGAGGCGTTGGCCCTAAAGCCGCCTGCCTAGGCCAGGCCGCCAATGAGCGAGCGATCGAATGAATGAATGAATGAATGAATGAATGAATGTATGCATGAATGAAACGATCTTGGCGAAGGAAAGGTTCACGCTTGAGGGGAGCTCGCTCGCGCGCCTATGTGTATATCGACGCTCTCCTAAGTCAGCCTTGATATACATTTTCGCCTACGCGCCTCGCGCTCGCTACACACACACACAGATAGGCTTAGCATACTGCTTTTCCGCGTGCGGGACACCTACGCGGCATTGACAAGGACGCCATATTGTCGCCGAGCCGTCATTATAGCCGCGACGTCATAATGTATGCGCGAAAAGCGAGAGAGCCAGGCAGGTAAACAGGCCGCTCGGCTCCGGATTCCAGCTGTGTAGTCCGCGCGAGCTTAGCGAGGAGGAGGAGGAGAAAGAGAAGGAGGAACCGTGCAATTACATAAATTGTTATGTATCGGCTGTTTATATCGGCGCCTCGGAGACTGGCCGCGTGCGCAAGAGCGCGAATTTAGTAGGGGAAAGTTCACGCCGCGAGACACGCCTGGGACGATTGAGATAGAGCGGACACGTTTTTGTAATGTTAATAAAGGTTTTTTTTTGTGGTGTGGGCTTTTCTTCGAAATCACAGCTTGTTGTTGCTGATTTTATCGGGCTTGTTATTGGATGTGTTATTATTTATGATTTCTTTATGGAAAATCGGTAATAAAATTCATGACGGATGAAAAGCTTCCTTGAAAGCTTATAACGTCAGTAAAACGTTTTTAATACGTTTCGTGCTATAAAAAACCACAGGCCACTCTAGTTTTGTGAACCGCACTTTCAGATTTACTGAGAAGCAAAACAAAGCCCTCACTTTAGAATTAGATATAATAGTCACGTAAGCCTTGTTGTCAATCAGAAAACACGAATATCTTAAGGATGTTTCCAGAATAGCCCATTTGATTGAAATTTTGAAAGCGTAAAGCAAGCAAATGTAACAAAGTAACGAACATGTAAGTTTTGTCATTGCGTTCGCTGCAAACCAAAGTATTTACAATTGACTGATTAAAATATAAGTGGCAATAAGTGTAAAAAAGAAATGATCGTTAGATCCTCAGAGCAACTAGACAAGCATCAGGCACCCAAGCCTCATAATTCAACTCACACAAAAGAAATAAAACGTGTCCGTCTCCACACACCCAGAAGAAGAAGAACCGAGCCTGATTGCGCGGGCGGACGCTTATAAGAAAAATTCGACTTTCATCAAAAGCCCTCGCACAGTCGAAAGTCTCAACTCCTGGAATTTCCTAATAATCGAATCCGCTCACGTTGCGCCGCGAAACAGAGCACGCTCCCCGGCTCTTGAGAAACGTTTCGCGTCCCGCCGCGTTGGCATTAGACGCGAAACGCGTATACACACGCGCGCGCCTGCATTCCCACATCCACTTTCTTTCTTTCATTAGTCCGCTGGCTGGCTGTCTGGAAGAGCTCTCGGGGGGCAATATCGAGCTCGCGGTAATCCGGTAATGAGCGGCTAACCTTTGCAAGCGCCTCTCTGCAAGCACTATGGCTGTATGCACGCGCGCGCGAGAAACCGCATTCGCGAGTAAGCAGGTATGTGAGCAAGGACGGAGCGACTAGCGCAATGTGACGCAATTTGTGTACAAGAGAGTCTGTGACGATGGTGGAGCTACGAGGATTGCCGGATTTTGATCGGGACGAAATCGCCAGGAGATGATGTGTAATTGATGGGGATAATAATGTTCGTTATTTGGAATTAGGCACGTCGGTTTATACTAAAAGGAAGAATGTACAGTTATTTTGATCCGCATGCAAATATCTTTGATTGTATCTGTATGCATAAGAACTGAATCTTTGCGTTGTTTACAAAATTTAATCACCCTTTAAAATAACTTATTTAAAAGGATCGGGTTTGATAAGGTTGAAATAGCTTGTTTCAGAAAGTATGCGACAAAAGTGAAACTTATTTCAAAAGATTATTATGTTATGAGGAATAAAATGAAGCAAGTCGCGAGAACGGCCAAATAAACGAATGCGCACAATAATTTTCCTGAGAAAGTTTCAATTTTTGAGGTAAAGTTATTATTACGCGGCGCAAGTCTTATTTTATAATTTAAAAAATAATCCCAAAGAAATAAAAACGGAATTTGGGTAAAACTTGTTTATGACAAATAAGTATAATCAGTTACATATTCGCGGATAAAAAAAGAAATAGATCGACATGCGGCAGTATGTCGATGGGACCACGCCCAACAATCATTATTACTTTATTAAAAATCCTTTTACTCTTACGTACACGTGTTTGTCGTGTATAGGTATCGATTCGAAAATAAATTGCGCCTGTAAAAAGTTAAATTCGTATTCATTTATTTCGCATACTCATTTTTTACGTATTACGCCCAATAAAAAGACTACTTAATAAACCGAGAAAAGTATGCGGTGATGAATAGTATTGAGCAATTTACCAAATTTAAAAGGATTACAAAAATATGACTTTAATTAGTAACTTTGCTTAAATCACGTTTAAAACTTATTCTCGCGGCTACTGTTGTTTTGTACGCGTTTTTAATTTTGAAAGCGTTTTATGAACTTTTTAAACGTGTCCGTTCCCTGCACTTGAACGTTCAATTACTGTCGTTTACCCTACTTTTCTTACTGCCGGTAAAAGTTGCGTGAAAAACATTTTGTGAATTATTGACACTACTGGGCACGGAATAGCGTAGGCTTCAACGATGCAAGCATTTCAATTCTTTTCGCATATAAATGAAATCATAATTATCCCGTATTTTACGTTTTCTCTCATAAAAATAAACATATTGCCTAATAATTAAAAGGCTCATATTTATCGCGTCTATTTTGCTAAATGATGGCCCTCTTGTAGAGTTTAAAATCAGCCTTTCTTTTTCTGAGTAACGACATAGGCAAAGGAAATTATTTATTCACCAAACTTAGCTGATGTAAATGAGCTCTCTTTGTTTATATGTCCTATCTATTTTTTGTGTTTCCGCGACAGTCAGTTTTCAAGATCATTTCTTATGATGAATAAATCGCAACATCCGGTCGCTCGCCGAGGCTAATTAGCTCGGAATTTTTTCAAAAAAATATAAAGACACGTAAGAAAATATAGTTAATATATTAATATTTTATAGATTTCTTAATACATACATCTTATTATTCATTAGGGTTAATTTTTCTTCTTACTATTGAGATATTATTCGCATTAGAAAATGATCTATAAATTCGTACAGACCTAAAACCATCATCCACAAAGCTCGCCAAGCCGCATTGCATATACACTCCATCACACGAAGCTTTTGATAGGCGCACAATGAGCCCGAAAGGGGCTCAAGTACCTCAATCAGAACGCGGCCGCGCGATATAATGAGCCTGAAAATCGCAAAGGCGCAATTTCTTTATGAACCCGGACCTCGGCCCTCTCCGCGCATAATATCCACACAGCGAGGCGGCGGAGAAAAACGTGGGCGCGCGGCCGGCAGCCTGCCGCCTTAACCCACGCACTTTTACACACACACATAGGCGCACTGCGAATAATAGAGCGGCGTGGGCCAAAAAACAATTCGTCACTAATTAAGATAGTCGCGCGCGATTGCAAGATCACTCGGGGGATTTCCTATAATAAAAAAGAAAAAAAATGAATTTTCGAGCGCGAGATAGATCTTTATCGATCGGATAGGCTGGGTATTAAGTATATGCGAGCGCGGGCAGGTTTTGATTGGCCGGAAGATTGGATGACGAGTCTAGGTGGAGGCAGAGGGACATTCCTTTTTCGTGTGTATTTATGCGTAATTATGTGTGAAAGATATTTGCTTATTTATGTTTACGCGCGGTTATTTATTTAATAGCCATCGTATCGGCGCCCGATCGACGCCTTTCGAAAGCGTCAACGATCGGTGTCAATGTGTACACTGGCCAAACATTTTCTTGCATCAGTGTTGCTGCTTTTCGTTTCGAAAAGTTCACACCATTTTTTTCTCTTTTTTTTCAATTAAATTAAACAAATTAACACCTTTAATAAAATAAACGTGTCATTAATTTTATTTGTAATTGAATAATAATAAATATTACTTTTTAATTTTTAATAATTTATTTTATTGCCAATAATATATTTACGGTCTAATAAGTATGTACTTAATGCTTGAAAATGAAATTATTTACTTAAACTAAGAACTCTTTATTGGAGTACAATTTTTCATCATTATTAAATAACTATATAAATCGTATAAAATAATGCTGAACTTACAAGTTTAAATACTCAAAAGACTTTTAACATTTTTCGCGAATTTTTATATAAATCTTTTCTAAAAACAGACACTTCCGAAAATGTCTCAGCAACGCACGAGCCGAACCTTCTCTACTTCCACAACAACCTAATCATTACATCCACAATCGCATCAGCTCTTCATTTCGCCTCCTTTCGCAATTTTCCCATTCACCTTCACCATCCAACCCAGCCACTAAGCCTCGGACTTTCCGTAACCTGCGCCACAGCGTAAAACTGTCGCGAGCAGCAAGAGCGACCTTCTCGCTCGCCTTTCGACCGTTTTCCCATTTTTTCCTTCCCACGCAGCCGGCTTTGCGCTAGCGCTCACTTTTCTTCTCTCTCTCTTGGCGAGCGCGCGGAGTGATTACGCGCCCGCACGCGCTCATAATGCCACCTGGCGCACGCCGACGCACACGCACGTGTTCTTATCTGGAAATTGCTCTGCTTCATTGTTTCCGATGTAAAGCAATGTGCTTCGGCTACTTTGCCGGATAATAAATGGCTTTCGACAGCGCTGTGGGTATATCGTTGATGATCTTTATTTCGGAATTTTCTTAGCTTTTTTTTCTTTGTTTTTATTTAGTTTTTTTAAGTTATATAGATTGTTGTTATTTAGTATTTTTAAGTTATGTTGATTTGTTAATATGCTGATGGTAAGCTAATATGTGCAAAGTTGAAATCAATCATTTATTTCATGAAAGCTTTTTTTACATTTTTTCATAAAGAATTTGCATTAATTCATATGAATACCAGCCTAAAATATGTATTGTTCTAATATAACGCGCAGTCACGTTATGACTCTATTGTATTAATAAGCTATTTCCATTGTTATTTTTTTGTCCTATTGAATATGAATAATAGAAACTATATTTAACCGAAAATTCTATTGAAAGAGTTTCTACTAGTGAGGATATAAATTATTTATAGTCTACAACTCTTAATTCGTGTATTCTGTGTCTAACAACTCTAAGGATATTTCGTTTAAATAAATCATCCATGATCCAGTAATACTCTCTAAAGTTGAAATAGTGAAAATTCTACTAATTGTAGTAGTAAAACTTTTTTTACTAGTAAGATATAGTGAAATTTTACTATTAATTAGTGGAAGAATAACTTTGTTTAATTTGAGTCAACAAATTTCACTATTTTTCGTAGTAGAGTTTAAGCAATCAATAATAAAATAGTGAGTGAAATATTAATATTAAAATAGTATACATTTCTCTAATTTCATTATTGCACATATCCCACTTTTTAAATTAGTGTGTATTCACTCATTCACAGTGGAGCATTTTGGACTAGGCCATTTAGTGCATATACACTATTTTTTAGTGATTTTTCACTATTTCAACTTTAGAGAGTATACTTACTTTTTACACTAACTATATTAAGTAGATTGTCCAAAAACATTTTCCCACGAATCTTAAAAGTTTAAAGGAACGTAATAAAGTATATTGAAGAGCACGCCTTTAACGACATAATAAACACACATAAAGACAATAATCATTTTTGATAAACAAGAGCGATACCTGATTTATTATTTACATACGACTATACAAGAACTCGATCGGCCGTATTCGTTAATCGAGATTCGATAATGATTTTTAATCAATATTGCGAAAGTCAGGGACCGAACCTCGCGCTCGCAGAATAAACCTTAAGCGCAGTAACTTCTCACTTAATAAAAATTTCCGGCGTCGCGCGGCCGCGATCGGTTGCCGCTCGGGCTTACATAAAATCCGTGATTGATAGACTTTCCAACACCTTTTGACTAATAACTGGGAATTAAGATATTTGATCAAGATAGTGAATAAAATCGAGCCTCGCGGTTCGCCTCGTATATCAACGATCTTAAGGAGAGGCCGATACGCCGGGCGCGAAGGGGCGCAACGAGAGAACTGTAACAAACAAATAAGAAAACCAGAAGCGAAAATATTGCGGAGCGCGCGATAAAAATCGATAGCATTGGGCCTTAATAGCGCGATTAAAGAGCACCGTTTTCTTTTTCTTATTATATATATCGAATGCGCGCGTTGCTGGCCGGCACCGCGGCGAGAAAGTAGCGGCAAATTATCGAATATTTCCTCGGACGTTTAACGCCAGGAGAATGCAATTACAGCCGATTGGCGCGAGCACGGCGAGGTAATTATTTTTTCGACGACGAGCTGCAGCTTCTTCATCCGCTCTGCGCAGCCGAAAACTTTTAATGTCGGCGGCGGCGAGTGCAGGAGAAAAAATTCGATTCGTCAATCGCGCCACCGTTAGTGAAAGTCGACGTTCCAGAGCGATCGCTGATTCCCCCGCGCGCATCATCGCTTCTTCTGCCGATATGATTATAGGTACTTATTATTTTGAAGCGCGCGAGCGCGGGCGCTTTTTATTTTCATCGTTTTCTCCTCGCTCTTATTCAATAATTTACTGTCGGCTTGCGCGTGTTACGTTTACGGAATTATCTTTTGGCGAATCGACCGAAATCTTTCCAGTTGCAAAATATCATTGATTTTTTTAATGGATATGCTTGTTTGTGTGGCTTCGTTAAAAAATTTAGCTTTACATAATGTTATTTGGCAAACACTGCAGAGGTATCAATCACTTATTGATGAAAGATATGAATAATTTATGAGAGCTCTGAGATAGGTCTCTATTGTTACTTAAAGATATGTAACAAAAATATTGTTGCTAAAATAAATATCGGCTATTTTAAAAACTGAATATTTATCAGATTCATTACCACTTATCCGAAATAAAAGTCATTTGCGAAAAGCAACATTGATAAAAATAAGACACTGATCGTCGCTATAAATTTCATTGACTTTTATTATCTTAAGTGCGAATCTTTTTTATAGTCACGGCTTTAATATCGCTAATTTAAGCTTCTTATTATAAATCACTTAATTTAGCGTCGTATCTTTTGGTTAATGTTTCCTGCTAGTGAATCGCGAAAACACACAAATCATCAATTTCGTATCGCACAAAAGCAAAAGAGCTACCTCACCGTCTAGAAGTCGCAACCCCCAAAAGATAATAAACTCAAACTTAAACAAAAAAAACATCCAATAAAGAGTAAAGGGAGGGGAGGTAAGGTGCGAGGAGACAGGAGAGATGCGCGTCAGCTCTATAAATAAATCGAGCGTTGCTCGACTATTCGTTGCATATTCATAAATACGCGCGATGCGTGCCGCTGCCGCGGCTAGTTACGTGGGCGAACCGGATCGCTTCGCGATATCCGTCGAATGTCGTTTGGAGCCGCTCGAGCGCCGGAAAGACGCGAAAGTATATCGCGCACTGAAATCGCAAGTCGGCCCAGACGCGAGCTCTGTAACCTGCGAGAGAGCGGCTTTTCTCACTTGAGATGTACTGGCTTCTCGTGGCTCTTGGTAATATAGTTAAGGGGATGTCGGACGGAGGGTCATTCGTTTTGCGAGGGAGGACGAATGTAGGGGATTGGAAAGGGATTAATTATGCGCGGTTTGCTGCCTTGGCAGGTTTATATGGGCTTTGGTTTCTCGGAGTAAATGAATCTTGAGCACGCGCTTAGTGAGAGAGATGTTAGGGGCGGGTTCTGGTGATTAAGGAGCTTGAGATTATCGGTTTGAATTAATACTAGGTTGATGCAATTGACGATAAAAAGTTACAAAAATTGTGGACTAAATGAGCGAAAATTGAGGGGAAAACGTTTTGAAGCTTGACTGATGAAATTATTACACATTTAGATGTTTGTCAAGGAGAAAAGGAAAATACAAACGAAAGGCAATTTGAAAAGTTACCTTGCTCGTATAACTTAATAAAACATTTGAATTAATTAACTGTAAAAATAGAGACACAAGCACCCAAGCAGCACAAATACAGCGTGTATAACAATTTGTCCTATGAAAATGTAAAATTTATTACACTATAAGTTTCCTGAAATACGTTTCCCGTTCTATTCCCGGCTATATTAATGGCTTAGTAAAAATGATAAAGTCCCCACCGGCGCGCACAACAATGTCCTCGAAAAATAATCAAACCTCGCGGCCCTAATTTATTGTTATTAACTCCCAGGCAAAAGGACAAAGAAACGCTCTATCCTCGTCGATTCAAATTTAAATTTCGCTAAATACGGATCAACCTAATTAGAACGCTCGCTCTCGCTAAGACAAAGGCTATTAATATACAGCCGGCCGCGCACAAAGTGCATAAAGAAACCGCAGCCCGATAAAAGCGCGCAGTATATACTCAGCAAGAAAAACAGCAGTACACCTATCCGCGACGAGTATAGAAAGGTGGGGAGCATAGTGAATTCGAGTGGGGAAGGAGGAAAAAAAGCGGAGCGCGCACGAGCATAATACAGCTCGTCGAATCGGCGAGCGCGTGCGAGCGCTACCCACGCGCGTAACACCGGTGTTTTATAACGCAGGCGGCCCCCGCCTCGAGCCGCCGCTCTGCCGCGCCCCCGCAATTATCGTCCTTTATCGCCTGTCTCTTTCTGTTTCTGTCTCTCTGTTTCTCGCTTAACGAAAGACGGCCCGTTAAGCCGGTCGCTTTTAACACCACTCTGGGGCTTTTCATTAATGAAGACGAGTCCGGGAGATTGGCTCGTCCGCCGTTTTATTTCAAAGCGATATCGGATCGTTTTCGGTTATTGTGGGGGTTGTGCGGGATGATGCTAAACTCTCGAGGCTATGGGATTTGAGAAGGGCTACGGTCGAACGAAAATCTGAAAAATGCATATCGGTGAGGAGCTAGCTTGTAAAGTTTTATTGGCTTGGGTTGTAAAATCGTTTTAGCGCGGAACTCTGCTCATTTGACAGACTCGTTGGGAGTGTCGCTTATTAAGCGCCGAGCTGTAGCCGCGAGCTGCGCACCTTATCAAACTGGGCCGACTACCACAAGATACTTTCAAATCAGACATAATTAAATCAGCTTATACGTTCACAGCCGCATTGCACTTTCCCATAAAAAAACCGAAGTTCCCTTCACGAAAAATCGAAGCGAGCTGCAGGTGCAGGCATACGCGTCGGTATAGCCGCGATACCATGCGTCGGTGCACGCACGCGCAATATGTCATAGGACGCTGGCACGCACGAGCGCGGTTATTGAAATTCGAATCAGAGAGTCGATCGGGCGCAGTTGACGACGGAAGGAAGTTGGCCCGATTGGTATGCACGGCCTGCCAATCAGCTGCCGTGGATGCAAGAGTGAGAAAAAGAAACGAGGTGCTTGAGAACAACAGAGAAAGAGAAAGGGCTAATGAACGATAAGGATGGTTTGGGAAATGTATTGCTCGCCGCAGCTCGCGTGAGCTTTGATTTATGTTTTGGGACATTTTATGGGGGAATTGGGATTGTTGTGTGTTCTTGCCGATTTGTGCCGTTGAGCGGTCGAAGCGATGCGCTTTTGCTCTTGGTTAATCGATTTGAATGAGCTATTGTTCTATTCAATGGCGATGGTATTACAATTAGGCAATGTATATTTACAAGTTATATATTGATAATAATTATTTGAGGGCTTTCAATTGACAATTTTCAGCGCAGAGTCGATATTAATTTCACATTTGCAAAAAGAAATGTATAATTGAAAAACGGAAATGAAAGCGCGCAGCACTACATAAAAAAGCTTCCCTCAAAGCAAAATGAAATAAATTAAGACTGAATATCCGAGCGCGCGTTAAAAAGCCAATAAAAAATTTAGTCAGTCGCGAAGCGATTAAAAGTCGAGATTGAAATAAGAGGAATAAAAAAAAGAAGGAGCGCGCAACGCCGCGGGAATACACAAGAGAGCCAAGAGAGAGAGGCAGTCGAACTCCTCTGACCGAGTGCTAAAGTTTGAGAGGCGTTTTGCTTGCGAGTAGCGAGCGCCGCCGGCGCGAGCAAGCTCGGCTGCGCGTGCACGTAGCGAATAAAACGGGACTTCCTCTCTTCCTTCCGCAGGCGATCGTGAGCCGCTCGCGTGCGATGCGTCGAAGGACTATATGCTAGGCGACGTCGAGCGCGCATCGATCCGGTTTCTCTTGGTGATCTTGGATCGTGTCAGAATAAAAGCGCAGCCGCCCACTGGATGTTGGTTTTTTCGATTATGGTTTTGGTGTAAAAAAGAGTAGAATATGGGGGATGAGTGGCGCGATCCTGTAAAAGTAGTGGAGGCGGGCAAGTCTTTTTTATAGTTGGTTTAAATTTTTCAAGTTGTAATGTGTATTTGATTTTTGGCAAAAAATTTGCTTTTCTTATGTTTTTTGACGATCGGACAATGACAGAGATCGGTTGACAGAGATAGCTCATTTTGGTTGACATGCTTTGAAAAAAAGAAAACTTTTCCGTTTTATCGAACTTTTTTTATCACAAATGCATTTGAACTTAAAAGAATCAGATGGTCCCGCACACTAAAGAATATGAATTTTGTTCTACAATATAAAATATCATAAACGCTAAAGAATGTTTTTTTATAAGTAATTTTTGGTGTAAAACTATCTTATAGGTGCATAAAAAAATTAATAAATTTAATATAAAAACACATACAAATTCTATAATCAAATAATCTAAACAAACAAAACAACAAATTAAAATATCAAATATCTGATAATAAATTGCATGCCTGTGCAATGTCGTTTCCTCTAAACAGCGACTATACAAGATAACCCTGTGGCTAGAAGAAACATTTTTGTTACATTGTAATATCTTAATGAATAATTTTAATCAAATGAGAATGTTACCTTTAATAACATTTAAATATATAAATTACATTCATTCAATTAATGAAACCATACTTGAATTTAAAAAAAATTTTAATAAAATTAATTTTACGTATATATTTTAAATTTTGCCACAACCTAATTATCTTCCAAAGGGTATCTTTGAATAAAGTGCCTTTACGAGCATAATAATAATTACTAATAATCACACATTTCGTCCGATCATAGTTATAATAACAAGATGCAATCGGTATAGTGAGGCAGGAAAAGGCGCCATAAAATTCCAAATGACCTGATTAAGTAGCCGCTCGTAAAAATGGGCAAAAATGTATCGGAGCAATAACGCTCGCCTCCTCCGGTGCTTACTTTGCGTGCATATTACATACTACTTATAATGACTGGAGCGCGAGACAGAAGGCGTGCCTATTTATAAAGGTGATATCATCGCCGATTACCTACGCTTTCGCGCGAACAATCGTAAATTCTCGCTGCGCTCGCTCGTGCACGCGCTAAAGATATACAAGCGACCGCTCGATTTATCCCTTCAAAGCTCCGTTATTTTTTTCGTCTATTTCGTCCCCGTATGTAATTTATTTTATGTAGAGCATTGCTGATTCTTAATAGATAAGGCGAGTACTGAAGTCGAGGAGGTTTTCATGAAGAAATCGACAAGATTCACTATGATGCTGTATACTGATGCTGTGTTTTGTAATAGCTCATGAGTAAACAAAGAAGTTAATTTATATTTTTTATAAGAAAAATTTTACGTTTTTACAAAAAACTCGATAAAGTACATTTGTTTTATCTATATAATATTTGTTTTCAAGCTCCCACTGTACATCTTTTGCAGAGATAAATAAAGTATGTTAAACATATCGTTCATCTCGAACTTTGTCTCTGCTCAACAAAGGAGATACAGTTTCTAGATACATTGTAAGAAATGATACGATTCCAGACTCACTTCAAGTATTATTTTATTGGCCAATAAATAAACGTCTATTTTGAATATAATTTTTAAAATTATTTTTCATGTTTTATATTCACATAAAATACTGCGGCTATTAAAATTCAGCATTTAATTAAAGTTCTCTATGAAAGCTAAGACAATATAAAGGCAGACACCGCGAAACAACAATTTAACATATCCGATCTATGAATCGATAAGGTCTATTGATAAAATTTAAGAGCCAGTATCTTATCTGAACGCTCGGTTCAAACTATCAAGCAACATTTTCTTCTATTTATTAGAAAAATAATGCAAAATTAGTATCGGACCCAAAGTCTCGTTCTCCCGCATTGTACCATAAACTCCTAAATCGCATAATTTAAAAAAAAATCAAACAGTACAATAGCCTTGCTAGAGTTTACCGATCGAAAACGGACAAACAACAAGCTTGCCATATCTTAGTATTAAGACTGCAAAAGAAAGAACCTTCAAAAAAAAAAAGAGGAAAGAAGGAACGAAAATTACAACTTGCTGCTCGCTTATTACGGGTAAAAGGCTCGAGTTAGGCGCCGCAATCTGTAAGTCGGTGTTTCACGACTGCACCGCCACGCAGTTAATAATCGATCGGCCGCGCGCGTCGCGGCGTGCGTTATAAAAGCGCCGGCGACGGCCGCGGCTCAGGAATTCATAAAACGCGCGCAGAACGATAAAAGCCGCGGCGAAACGAGCGCTTCCGCGCACGCGCGCGAGCTCGCCACTATAATCCTGTCGTAAATCCATTTTTGCCGGCTCTTTGCCGCTTTTTTATACTCGCTAGGACGTGCTTCCGAGTTTTTCAAGCTGCTTTCCGTCGTAAATCGATCTCGGCCGAGATGAATCGTTTTCTGCTGTCAGGGTATTGTTTTTGGTTTTCGAGTACTGGTTAGTGATACGCAATTTGATGGGATTTTAAAAAAGCTGCCAAAGTGGAAAAAAGTTTCAAAGAGATATTAAATTACGAGGAGCGATCGTTAAGAAAAACTGTTATTTTATTTAATTAATTCCAAGGAGGCGCTCTCGGCTCGGCGAAATAAATTATAAGTATAGCGCGCGCGGCGTTACTTTTTAGTGCGATTTTAACAAAATTAATTAATACGAAGAGGAGAAAAATCGGGCGCAAGAATTCGGCGGCATAAATAACTTAAGATTCAATCAGGCCAATTAAAAGCAATAATTTTAAATATGCCATCTAATTATTCGGCGAAGGAGTGCGGAGCCGGCAAAAAATCCATACGAATTTCAAAAACGAATTTCGCGCCAATAAGCGCGGACAGGGCAGCTGATTAGAAAAAAAAGAGAAGAGAGAGAAGCTTGATGAATTACTCACATTCTTTGTTGCGGTCCATGGATTGCTGAAGGGGCGAGTCGTCGACCTCCGCCTTTGGAGGCGACTGGTTGCCCTCCGCCATTTTGGAGCCGCTAATTTGGCTCGCTGCTGTCTTCTTCAGCACGACGCCCCCTGCTTTGACCTTCGACGACTTTTTATTGCAGTTTCCAACCTCGTGCAACGAACGCTCTCTGTGGAAACAAAAAAGACACGGAGCTGTCGTAATTTTTTTTTTTAATCTTGGGAATTTTTGGATTATTGGGTTTAATTAAACTGCACTGGAATACATTAGTGCAGTTGTTAAAGGCTTGGGTTGCCGTACATTCATATTCAGATCATCTACTGAAATACGACATTTATAAAGTTTTGTTTATGTACTCAAAGTTATTAGTTTTTTTAATAAAAAATTAAGCCGAGATTAATTATAAAAATTATTTAAGATTACGATTTTTTGTGATTTAAATTTAATGTTTTTCTAACGTAGTTCTTCAGGTTATGCATTTGAAATATATATATTTTATTAATGACTACACAAAAACGTATATCATAAAAATAAATGATCCTAATCTACCTTTTTTAAAAAAAGCTTTTATTTCGCCAAATTCGCGTATAAATTGGGATGAGTTCTTTGAATAACATGGTAAAAGTTTTTTATATTTTATCAAATTTTATTAAATATTTTATGTTTTGGATAACAAAAAGAGCGAAATATAAATTTGTAAATAATTATGAGATATATTAACACTGAAATCCTGAATATTTCTTTACCGCCAGAAACTTTTTTTAAAAATGCTGTGGAGGAGGCTCTGCCTGTCGGTGCACCAACAGTGTCTTTTTAATCCAATTACTTTAATGTTGTAAAGTAGGATTAATATTAAATTAAGAATTCAGCTTACAATCGAAAATTCGGTCATAAAGAATACAAAGTTTAAAATTATACTTTTCGTTCGCAAATCTGTTACATAAATAAAACTCAAATACTTGTGAGATTGTATAATATTACTTTATAGCTTAATATTACTGAAAAATTACGAGTCATATAAATGTTGATCTTAAGTTCTAAGTTTTTCGCAGTCCTATTAATTAGAAAATTATTTATGGAGATATTATCTTTATGTATAATTATTTTTGATTTAAAGATAAAAAATAAATTAAAATTATTTTTTATAAAATTTTTTTACATTTTTATCTAATGAACAATTTAGAAAAATTGAAATTGAAGTTTCTTTTCGCAATTTTGAAATAAATATTAGAAACAAATAAATGAAAAACTTTTCAAATACATAAAATTTAAGCATAATTTTTTAGTATTTTACGATTATCCAATAAAACCCCAGTATTACGCAATACGCCAAAATAAAGCGCGCTCGAAGCAGCCTAGTCATCAAACAAGCGATTTTAAAAAGAAGAAATAAAAGGAAAAAATCTGAAAATAGAATTGCTGAGAAAGGAAGAATAAGACAGAAATGTCATTGTCTCTGACCTATCCTCCTTGATATCGCGCTTGTCCTTGCGGCCCTTGATTATGCCCTCGATCTTCTTGAGTTTGGACTTGAGCTTAGACTCGGGCTTGCCGGCGCTCTTAGGGTTGGAGTTGCGCGGGGTGACGGCTTGGTGGGGCTCACTGGTTGAGTCGGCCGGTGCCGTGGTAGGCGTACTGCCGGCGCTACTACTGCTACTACTGCTGCTACTGCTGCTGCTGCTACTGCTGCTGCTGCTGCCGCTGGGGCTCAGCTGCTCGGACGCGGGGGCGTTCGGCCCGGAAGTCGAGGCTCTGCTACTGGTGTAGTCCTGCGCAGAGGCGACCACAATTTTTTTTTCTTTTTTTTTTTATATTATCGGCCCCGTTAGGTTTGTACGTTTTCCAGATAAAGCATTGCGCGCGCGAGATGCATAATTATTGGTATTTACGAATGTTGAGTATTTTTATTTTGAGATGAGAGTAAGGTATTTGAGACTCACCTTGAACCACTCTGGATAAATGGCGCTAATAGTGTCGAGAAGATCTTGGTCCAATTGAATCCTCCAAAAGTAAGAGCCGCTGTCCAACCTGTGGCCAGACTCTGGAAAAATAAAAACCATATTTTTAGTTTTAATTTTGAAATTTTATGCAATCGTGATATAATACTTAATTTTCTTAACACTGATTACAATCTTAAACATTACTTTTTAAAACTAACTTATTAAGGTTATAATTAAAGTAAGTAAAGTTTTTTCATCCCTGGTAGAAATGAATTCCTTTATGAATCCTAGATTCCATTTAAAGGTTAGTTAATCCAGAGAGAAAATGGATTCAATAATAATTATCTGTATTATTAAATTTATAGATAAAATTAATTATACAGATGAAACAACTTCAAGTATTTTCATATTATGATCCAAATTGATTTTTTTCTATACATACGTTAAAAATTTAAAGCATACATTTTCAAAGTAACTATCAAAGTTTTCGAAAGTAAAAAGGAAAACACTTTCGATGTAAATAAATATTTATTCAAATTTCAAGATCATTTCCTGTGAAAATATATACACAGGAAGCACTTCTGATATAAATTATGCATAAATTATGGAAACATCGATTAGATCTAATTTGAATAAAAAAACGTTACATTGATACCATTAACGGAGTAATGAACGCAATTTTCCTCATCCAGACATAATTTAAAAGGGCTTCAAAAACGTGAGGAAAGTTGTTTTCTCTAAAAGACTACCCAAGACTCTCAATTGAAATTTTTTTCCTACTGTTAGCCATTAGAAGTTCGTTATTCCTTAAAGTGTTTTACAAGGCACCTTTATGAAATTGTCGAAACATTCAACCTGGAATGTTCACCGTAATGAATATTTCTTGGAGTAACGATTAAAAAATTCTACAGGAAGCACGCAGCCGAGTTTGAAGTTTTAATTACACCATTAGGAGTTAAAATCACGACTCGACGCTACAAGCTTCGCATGAGTAATCGGATTGTATACATGAGTTTCAAAATCGTCATTACACAGTTCTAGACAACCGTCAACTTTAGAGTCTTGAATCCTACATTATTCAAGATGAAAATGCCATAAAATACGTTACATTTAAAGGTGAAACGCCGTAAACGCCTTAAATTCACAATTAAACTACACTTTCACCGGTTCTATAAGTAATCTTATTGCTGTATATATCTTATCTTATAGTAATTGTACAATAATATTCCACTAACATCTCTTCTTTTATTATTTGAGGATTTTTATGGGCGGAAGAAATTAAAGTTTTTTTCGTATGTATTTTTTAAGAGTAAAATTTTTACTCGAAATTTATTAGGTTACATTTTTTTTATAAGTGATAGATTATAAATTCTATACACTCTAAACTCAAAAGTGCGAAATCTGGAAGTAAAAAGTTTAAAACCTACATTTTAATCTTTATAAAAGTTTAAAATGTAGGTTTTAA
>JAPYZA010006596.1:0-18624 GCA_030522685.1 Eupelmus azureus
TATACATATTATAGTTTATTTTGATAAAATATCAAAATTATAAATTTTTACTTTAAGAACAGATAATCTTTTGAAGAGGGGGGGTTGGCGCGCGAAGCGGGCTCCGCCCCCCTAGTATATATATATATATATCTCCCTATATTATATAGTTATATCAAGAGGTCCCACACAAATTTATGAAAATAACGTAAATTTTACGTTATTTTAACGTTATTTTTGTCTATTATAACTCCCCCACTTTGCCCCCAACTCCCCTCCACTCCCCCACAGCCCCACCTCACCCTCCTCCACCTTGTATTTTTTAAAAATTATTTAATAAAAAAATGTATTATTAAATACATCTTCATTTTAAATATAATCTAGAGATTAATAAACTATTAACTCTTTGATTCCTACTGTGACACATGGGTAACATGAAAATTTCGGATGTGGGTGTTATAACAAAATTATTTCCATGTATTTATTGAGAAAGAATTTTAAATGTACTTACAGTATTCTCAAATACATACGAAATATACTCAGATAAGATACTTTAAAAAATTATTTTGTCAAATTAAAATAAAAACTAATAATAAAAACGAAATTGATATTGAAATTTCATAAAATTTTTTGGGGAAGCAAAGAAACAAATAAGTTTTTAGCAGCTTTGAAATGTAATAACTGCTAACAGGCAAAGACCATAAAGGACAAGAATATCATTGTTTAATATAGACATACATAGAAGGAAGTCTTATTGATTAAGTTTTATAATTTTATAATTTTACACAAAATAATTATAATACATAAATTAAAACTTACAATTTAAATAATAATAAGAAATATTATCATTTTATATAGAAAGATTTGCAAAATTATTTTCCGATACATATTAAATATTATTACATAAGGTATTGGAAATAAATAGGAACAATAAATAAATATTCCGAAAAATCCAAAAATAAAGAAAAATTTATTCAAAGAAAATAATAAATATTATACAATTATTATAGAATTTTTTTACAAATAAAATTTATCTCGAAATTTTATGTTTTTTTCGTAAAAATGATCACTTAATTCATTCAAATTTAAAAAATATTTAGATATATTCAAGAAATGAAAAAAATACAAATTAAACATATTATTAAAGATGTTTTCTTTAAAAAAAATAAAATTGCTTATTATAATTTTATAAGAAATCAATCATAAAGTTAAATTTAAATTTAATTTTAACGAATTACTAAAGTCAAAATATCCTTAACTGTGTAAACATTTACTTTTTATTATTGTATCTTGAAATTCTTGCGTTAAAAACTAATGAAACATGTTTAAAATTCTAGGTGATGTAAAAAACTGTTAATATTAATCAATTGAATATTAAATTTGATTTACTTAAACGATTTTCAATTTTTCAAAAGTTTTAGATAAATAAAAATAAGTTTAATGTACAAACCTAATGTATAAAAATTGATTATGATAAATTTAGATTATTTACGGTGTAATGGGGGGTTGACGAGCGGAGCGAGTAGGGGCGGAGCCCCACTAGTATATATATAAAATACGTATTGTTTTCTCCTATAAATGGTGGATCCAATCAGCGAAAGGTAGATACTTTTACCACATGGTCCCTGGACCCTCTGTTTCGAGTACCGGCAATGACAAGACGCTATTCTGTGCATGTGCGTGTGTATATATATATATATATGGGGGAAGACCGAGGCCAAGTTGAAAATGTTTTTTTAAAAATTTTTAACTTCCACAATTTTAGAGCAAATTAAATCGAGTTTTCACAGTTTTTAAGTTTAAGATCAGAGCTAACTTTTCCATATTTTTTTGATCCCCGATTCGCCTTGCTTCTATCTTTATTTTACGTTTAAAAAAAGTGAAAATTGAAGTTTGGCCCAGCTCTTGGGGCAAACTTGAAAAATCCATGGGGCAAACTTAAAAAATATTTAAACGAGGTAAAGCAACGCATAGATTTGAATGTAAGTTTATTCTACAAAATAAATACATTAATTTTAACATTTGTACGACTTTAATAAACTATAAAATTCCAAATTAACATTTTCCTTAACTAGTTTTTATCACAGTATTCATAGTACGAATCAGAAAATCATTTTTCTCACTAATTTTAGTAACAATGAAAATCGGCAAGTCTAGACTTAATTTTAACTCTTTATTTAAGTATATCTTCAAATACTTGCATGTTTTCTTTTTCAATCTTGACTTTTTCAATAATTTAACTAAATGCTTTCTAAAAAAATTAATTTTAGTTGACAATGAGATTTTTCTTAGAAATTTTATTTGAAATAAATAAATTAATATTTAATATAAAAAAATATGATTTTTTTACCCAGCTCCATTGCTAAAAAATGATAAAAATCGAATAAATAACTTACCTATAAAATATTTTTTCTGTAGCCAGGATTTGGTATTTATCGTTGTATAAATTGAACTCAGTGGTTTCGCATTTGAGATTTTTCAGTAGGGCGACAAGCTAGACCGGCTTAGAATGTCTAAAAGTGAAAAAAAACGTGATTCTAAAAATTTTTTTTCCGATCGGGACTTTGAAATTTTCAGTCGGATTTAGTTTTAGCTGCAAAACATTAAATATCTAAGACTGATTATCAAATGTCATTTTTTACAAGCTGAATCGATCTAGAATAGCCGGAAATAAAAAAAATTGTGAGTCTAAAATAGTATATTATGCACCTAGGGAGGAAAAATAAAGTATTTACCAGATCGCATGTAAATTGTCGCCCGAGGTGAAGCGGGGGGCAATAAATGTGCGATCTGAGGCTTTCTTTATTTCCTCCCGTGATGCATATACTATTTTTCACCATACCCGGGCCGAAAATACCACTTTCGTGATTTTGAGCCGGGAGCGAAAGTGGTACTTTCGGGCCGGGGATGGTGAAAATTCTTTTTTTCCGATCGGGACTATGAAATTTTCAGCATAGTCTGACTTAGTTTTCGCCGTGAAACGAAAATAATTTAAACTTTATAAAGCATTATTTTTCGATAAAATGAATCAGATTAGAGTAGTCAAAAATGAACAAACAATGTGAGTATAAAAATTATTTCATTCAGATCGGGACTTTGAAATTTTCAGCAGTCGGATTTAGTGTTGGCTGCAAAACGTTACAAATTGAAGACTATCAAATGTCAATTATCGTCCAACTAGATCGTTTTAGAATATTCGAAAATAAAAATTAAAACCTCGATTTAAACCTATTTTTTTTCTATTTGGAACTTAGAAATTTTTAGTGGTAATGGGACATAGCTTTTTTACGAACTTGGTTACATGAGATTTTGGCGTGAGATCCCACGTGAAATCTCACAATTAATGATAAGCAATATAAGTGTACTGATAATAATATAAATTCCAAACTGCAGAATTGTATATTTAATAAGTGTGATTTCGTTGCTCAACTAACATTGCTTTATTCTGAAAACGGCAACTTGAAACTTAATTTCTCTACTTTGGTTATAGTTACTGGAAATTGATTTAGGGCATTTCTCCTCTAAATTAGTCACATTTCAAGGAGAAGCTCTTTTTTCACATGTTACTTAAAATAAGACTACACACATCTGTAACTTGAGTTTTCCAAAGCATTAGACCGTATGACTGCGGCATTGCTCATTTTTTGGTGCCTCAAACCTTATCCCAAAGTTTTATTAAGATATGAGACCCGAAGGTGTGACACTCTCCTGGTTAGTATTTTTTACTATTTTTATTTTTTTATTTGTTGTTTACATTTTATTTTTTGTTATTTACAGTTATTTGCAGTTATTCACATTTTCGTTACTTATTATATTCTGAACGAGGCGGTTCTAATAAGAGTTATTTACAGTTATTTACAGTTACTAATAGCTACTAACAGTTATTAACAGTTATTTTCAGCTATTTACAGTTATTCACAGTTATTCACATACTCTTTAAATAAATTATATATAGCGGAAAACAAAACTGTAAATAACTGTAAATAACTGAAAATAACTGAAAATAACTGTAAATAACTGTAAACAACTGTAAATAACTCTTTTTAAAACCTCTACATTCAGAATACATAATCAACAAAAATGTGAATAACTGTAAATAACTGTAAACAACTGTAAATAACTGTTATTTTTGTCTCTAACCAATCATTATATTACAGTTATTAACACTTATTTACAGTTATTTAGAGATATTAACAGTTATTTACAGTTTCCCACATTTTCGTTTTCCGCTAGGGTCGTAATGTAAATATATAATAAATTCGTCTATGGTTCAATTTTATTTGTTAATAGACAAAGTAACACTGTGAGGTAAAAAATTCAATACTTTCTTAGCGTAGTTCTTGCTAACGTATGCTCCTTATAGGATAATTTTTCCGATAATATTTATTCCGATATAAAAGTTATCGTTCAGATTATTTATATCTGCTTACATAAGTACATTGTCTTCAAATTTTGTAATTAGAATTTCTCATATATTAAAAATCTGTTTTATGAAACTACTTTATCTAAAATATTTATTAATAAAAGTGTATTTACAATTTTACATTCACTAACATGTATATAAAATTCTTAAATAATTATCTTTATAAAAGGATATTTCTAAGTAATAAAAGGCACATTCAAAATCTATATTTCGACAAAAATAAATTCATTCATCATTTGATCTCAAAACATTTCCTCTATATTAGTAAAAAAAATAGAAGTTAAAACTTTATAATAATTTTTTTAAATACTTTATAATTAGTTTATGTAAAAGCATAAAATCAAAGTGTCGTTAAGGCTTTCTAATTTCCGCAGGTAAAGCGATAATAGCAAAGGCTGCACACAATGCTGTAAGTGCATAAGTACCCATTGCCGAAGGAACGGACCACCTGAGTAAAATTTGTGCGATATAAGGCGTAATCATCGCACCCAACCTGGCCATAGCGCTGCAGGCACTAACGCCTGTGCTTCTAAGGTATGTTGGATATAACTCTGGTGTGTATACGTAAGCCGCCTGGAATACACCAGCAATTAAGCCTCGTGCGAGGAATAATCCTATAGTGAGAACGAATCGACTCAGCTGGCAAGCACGTCCCAAAAAACATACGACAATCGCAAACATTACCAATTGAAAAGCCATTGTTCGCTTACGGCCAACCTTTTCGATTACATAGATCGTCGAAAAAATGCCCGGAAACTCAGCAAGGGTGGTCCAGAGTAGGTCCATATAGTCTCCTCGGCTAAGTTGGCAATTGATAAGACACTGGCGTTCCTGGATTCGCTCTTCGGCCTGGTCACCGCATTGATCCGCCGATGTATCGAAAAGCTCTGTTGTCATGAGCACCACACCATAGTAACAAAAAGCACTAGCCATCCTGAATTAAAGTAAATTTTGTTTTAATACAATGTTTTCAAATGCATATAAAAGATTGTAAATTATGATAAAGGCATATTCTAAAAGAAACTAGAATTCTACTAAAGAATTACACTATTTCATTACCATTAGAACAAAGCATGCAGTTAACATAATAATAAATAATAATCATTAATTTTCTTATTAAATAAACGATAAAATATTGTGAAAAGAGAAATATTTTTCTAGTTTCAATTATTACTTTTATGCAACACCTTGAGTAAAAGTACCACATTTTCTTCCGGCGCCGGAAATCGAATGGGTGATTATACTGCCCTTGCAAGAATATTTTTCCCTCGGATGATTACTGCCCTCGTTTCGTTCGTGAAGTAAATACACCCTCGGGAAAAATATTCTTGTTCGGGCAGTAAACTCACCCACGGGAAAAATCTGCTACTTTTGTCCCTTGTTGCATAATATACTATTGCTCTGTAATTGCTACTGTGTAACCTGTACTTTGGATCGTTATAAGCTAAACTAAAAGAATTAGTTAAAATTTTTTTCCTCAAGAAACATCTAACTGAAGGACTAGACAGTCTAAAATCGCTTCCACGGTACACTTTACTGTTTCCAAATTCTGCCTAGCTGAAGCTGTGGCTTAGGAAAACCTATGGGAAAACCTCCGCCGAGAACAGTAGTCGCAGAAGGGTTAAATTTAAATATTTTTCGTGAAAAATATTAAAGTTATGTCTGCCGCCTGAGAACATTATTAAAAAAAGCCTCTATTGGTTCGCCCGAGCGGTCACCCACCCAAGTACTATCGCGCGGAACGCTGTTTAACTTAAATAATCGCTCGACCGTGCAACCAATAACCTTTCCAACGATGTATGTATAACTAGAATTTTCTCTTAATTTACAGTAGCATTCTGCATTGATTTCAATAGTATAATTTAATTACCATACAAGCCAAAGTAAAACTGATGTCTTATACATGTCCTTGTTTAATAAATCAACGAGCTTTCCTCTAGAAGATGGATAAACTCTGTCAATGACTAAACGTCCTAAAGGCATTGGTTTTCCATTTTCCCGCGCTATTCTTTCTAGCGTTGATAACGCTTTATCTGTACGTCCAGTCACCATGTTAAAGGATGCTGACTCTGGTAACCACTGCAAATTTGATTTTATTAATAAACAAATTTTTTAATTAATAAGAAATGTTAAATATATTAATTACTGGTGTGATTATGGAAAACAAAAATAGAGGAATAGTTGACAGGGCTAAAAGCCATCGCCATCCAAAATTTGGCATTACTATCAATGCCAAAGCAACTTCGAAACAAGCACCAAGGGCCCAGAAGCACTGTAATAATAAATACTTATTAGAATAAAAAATTTTCCAATTATTTATATTAAAATTTAAAAACCTTACATCCAAAAGAATTACACATTTGGCTCTTTGTTCTGCAGGTAAAAACTCAGCATAAAGTGTTACGCTATTTTATAGAAAAAATTAATTTTTAATATCATTATAGAATATATTTTAAGACAAAAATTTAAAGCTACTTACGATTGTGGAACACAACCAATGGCAAATCCCACAAGTCCCCGAAGTAACAAAATCCATAGGAAATTTGGTGCAAATGAGCTTAGAAATCCATAGTAAAATAATAATACACCACATAAGGTTAAAGCTTGTTTTCTGCCATAACGATCACTTAAATTACTCCAAAATGTTGAACTAAGCATCATCCCTAGGAAAACTACCTAAATCCATAGAAGCTGATTAAAATAAATTGTTTAAAGGATAACCAACTTATTAAAATTATATTAAGTTAATTGAAACTTACTGTTGTTGTGAGTGCTTGTTGATATCTTGAAATTCCCCATTCACAATGTAATGTTGGACTTAAAATACTTAGTATTGTCATTTCCATACTATCTGCCATCCAACAAAGTCCAGTAAATAATGACAGTTTGACTTGGAATTTTCCAAAACCCAATAAATTAATTGCTTGACCCACAGTAAATGTATCTATTGACAAGTAAGTATTTTTAAAAAAATCATGTTTGTACGGGTGTTTATATACATAATGAATTATTTTTTGAATATTTTCTAATAAATATTATATTATAAAATTTATTATACTTAACATTATGATTAAATATTTATTTACAACATAAATCATTGAATTTCATTACAAGAACTGTTTAGTACATCTTTAGATTTTATTAATAAAGCTCACCATAAAAAGAAATTAATCCATGAAGAATAAGGGTATAAGCAGATTTGGTAGGATTGGAGTAGAAATATCATTTTCATGCATACTGCAACATGAAGAATTTATGTTCCGAAACTTCTTTCAAGTGATCAAGACCCTCATACCAAATAATCATTGTGTTAACTGTATCCTTTAATAGATTGAGTAGAAAGATAGATCAATATAAATAGTTGAAAGACTTCTATAAGAATTTTGATATTGAAATTGTTAAAAAACAAAATCAATTCCAATATTTTAATATACTTTATCAAATATATGTACAATGTAATTAATGATTTCAATTAAATACATCCCAAAAACCTGACAGACATATAGTAGAAAAATATAAAATAGGTTTTTCAAAACAAACAAATAGTGGGAGAGCACCAGAAAATATATAAGTAGTTATTTTAAAAGTAATTTTTATTACAAAAGTTAATACATTATAAAAACTAAAAGTTTAATAAACAACAGAGACAGAGTCATTTAATAATGAAAAAATCAACAAGTAAAATAAAAGATGTAAGAAAGAAAATTTATACCATCTGGAACCACAGCTACGGATGTAAGTTCCATTGACCTGTCGAGGGCCATGTCACTTTGCATACTGTTTCTAACAGCAGAGTTGATAGCATGATTGAGCTCTGCACCTTGAATCTCGTTCAGCTCCTGATAAGGCTCAGAGGATTTGTGTCCTCTTAGTTGTGTCATGTTGATTTTCTTACGTCTATTTAAGTTTCTTAACTCCTAACCAACATAATTTCTGCAAAGTTCAATTTCATTCCATTCCCAAATCAAGACTAAGAGATATAATTTATTTAGCAAGAGAAAGCGTTTAGCCGTTATTTCAAAAGAGCCAAGTTTTAATGGAGTAACATATCAGATTCCAATCGCAAAACTTCCTCGAACTACGAATATAATAGGCAATCGTAAACTTGAAGGTAGCTATCGAGAGCAGACGTAGCGGTAGGTGACTTATAAATTTTCAAGGCGATCCGAGGCAAGCGGGAATACATTTCCGTTAAGTAGATACGTGGATACCTAGCTCAAGTAAAATTTTAAGAATGCAACCGTGACTCCATTTTTCGCGTGCTTTCTCACAGCATATGTGACTGCAGTGATGTGCAGCTACTTTTAGAATATAAAATAAAATAAGGACGATAGAGGTAGGTCAGTAATCGGTATGCAGTACGTATAAGTACTGTTCCGAAAATTGGAAAATCTCACAACTTAACGCTCTATACGGTTGCCGCTTGCCGCGCTCTGATTTCGCTTGCTTTATTGCTTGTTTCGACTGCAGTTCGCGGTTTTGCACTCATTGCTCAAAGAGCTCAAACTGCTCAAAGCTCACGGTCATTCCACATTAGGCGCCGAGCGCCGAGAGTTGGATGTCAGGCGCCAAGCGATAAAAAAATTGTTGTCCGAAATCTACCGATTTCGTGATCTATGGCTGGAAGAAACTATGTAATTCCTCTGTCATAGATCGCGAACTCGGTAGATTTCGGACAACATATTTTTTTTCGCTTGGCGCCTGGCACCCAATTCTCGGCGCTCGGCACTCAATGTGGAATGACCGTAAACAAGATACGTATACGTTGATCGGCCCATGACAACAAAGTATGTAGAAGGCGATCCGGGCGATACGACGCAACACAGCACACAGAAGATAATGTAGAGCGCCTGTAAGAGTGCTCCACACCGACGAAGCGCTCTCTAGTCTGATAAAAAATTTCAATATTTATTTTAGCCTATTTATCCGACAAAAAATAATAAAAACAAAGCTTTCCCACGTGCAGTAAATATTGAGAATTAATTTTCAAGAGATTTTATGAATTAAAATGTAATTAAGGGGAGAAATAGAAACTCTTATAAAAATTATAGCTATAAAAATATAAGGAAAAATGAGTTTCTAAAACATGAGAGATGTTTAAACAGAGATTATATTATATACAGCTATACGGATTAACATTAGCAGAAACATTCGTAATAACAGATTGAGTTGGAATGGAGTCGCAGCAAGCAGTAAAAATAAAGCAAGAGCGCTTACATCGAGCTCGAACAGCTGTCGAGCAAGAAAAAGGATCGCGCGTCGGTATATAACGATTTTTCTTACGTGCGCTTTGCGCATCCAAAGGGAGGGAAGTTTTCCACAAGGGGGGAGTGGAAAAATGGGAATCTGTCAAGTTGGAGGTTGGAGTTGAATGTGAAGTCTGCATGTTAACTTGCGCGTGCGCGCATACAATGATGCGGCTAGACTCTAGAGGTCTAGGGTAGGGGAGGGAAGAATGTATGTGTGTGTGTGTCTGTATTTGAGAGAAAAAAAGAGAGGGGGAGAGAGAGAGAGATAGTAAGTAGCGTGCGGCGGCTGGGACAGTCCGAATCTGTCTGCGAGCTAAAAACGGGGGCGAGATACACGAGAAAGTGTGCGTTGCTGATATAGTCAGCAAGGAGGCGTTTGTCCTCTCCCGGACTCCCAGCTTCTCTCGAGCGTATGATAGCGTTTACTCGCGGCACATTGTTGCGGTTATAGTGTACTTGAACGTTCGTTTTAATCATTGTGAAGAGCGCGTCCTTCGCGGGCGGCCGACAAGTGTTTTTTCTCATCTAGCTGCGGCAGTCGAGTATGCGCGTCACAGCCGCGGCTTGCACACTTGCTCCCAAGGGAGCCCCATTGCAAGTCATAGCTAGCTCGAGCAATGCGCGACGAGTTTGCTGCTGCCGCGCTGATGTTGTCGCTGTTGCTACCGCTGCTGCCCTGCTGCCGTCGGCGTCTCCTCAATCACTGAACATGATCGTCAGCTAGTGCGCGAACGCGACCCGCGTCTAAAACTTAACGCCTCTCTTTCTATCTCTCTCTCTCTCTCTCTCTCTCTCTTTCTCTCTCGCTTACATACCCACACTCAAAATTACGGCGACGAGCTCCCATTTTCATTATTATTTATCCAATTTGAGCTGCTGCTACAACTAGTCAATTAGCAGCAGCTTCTACTCGCTCCGTCCCTAAGCTTTTGCACGTCCTGTAAGCAAAAGGCAGCAACTAGCTAATAACCATCCTGCGGAATATATCAGGATGGGCTCAATAGTCCTCAAGTCGCTTTCCATCCTTTTGGGAATCTTCTTCGTATTCGTTGGCACCATGAAGCTAACTTCTCACATTAGTAAGGACCTCCACAAGGATCTGGTAAGTTTAACAGACTTTACTTAATTATTATTATTTTTTTTTTTCTTCAAACTTCGATTTAATTGTCAAAATTTTATCTCCCGAGTAAAGAAGTATTTCCTAGCTCGCTGCTACTCTCAACAAGCCGATAATAAACTCATGATTTATTATTACTTTAACTCATTTATTTTCTATAAATAAAGCTGTATACTTGGAACTTATTTGAAATTTAAAATATTATTTCATAAGAGAAGAATAAATCTTAATGGTAAAATTATGTAAAATTTAACAAGAGTATCAGAGGGTTGAGGAAAACTAAAAAATGTAGAATGAAAAAAGAAAAAACTAAAAAGGTTAGGTCTGCAAAATTTACGTATTGGCGAGCTTTATTTTTGTCATGAATATTGCCTCGAGATCTATTAAAATGCTAACCCTCGGCGGCATACGCACGCTCTATCTCCGAAAAGTTTCACCAAACTCAAAACATCGCGAATCTGTGAGCCCTAAAAATAACCGAAACCTTCTCTTGTAGTCAGGTTATTATGAGGTCTACAAATTTAGCCGCTAATTGTCCCTTAATCGATTGCTCGGTAATATATAATTGTCTGATCCGTACCGTCGAGGGCCACAACGCGTCGGATCTATAAAGAGCTCTTACATAATCCCGTTCTTCTGTAATGTACACACACACACACGTTCGCGCGCGCGCCTGTAGGTGAGCTCGCTCATCCTCTTTTCCTATATATATATATATATAATAAATACTTTCGTGTGTGTGTGCGTGCGTGCGTGTGCCCGTGAAAGTTTCTTTTTGTCACTGTCGCAGCTGTGACGGAACACGGGGCGCGAGTTTCGCGCAAATCCACGCAATGCAGCATCTCGCGTTTAATTACGCAACTTTGACAGCGTGGGAAGTTTCAAACACATACAAAGCACACTGTATGTTTTCATAGAATGTCCGCGATTTCCTATTCACAATGAGCATACCAAAAGAAACAGAAGTAAAATGCTAAAAATATCAAAAATAATAATTGTATATTTATAAAATAACAATTGTCTTAAGTACTTCGGATACGCAATATGTATATAATTAAAGAAAATAAGTAGGTATACAAAACACACAAAAAAGAAAATAAAATGGCATTTTTCCATTACTAAATAATATAATTTATAGAGAAAAATCAGCGATCGGCGATGAAATTTCTGTATTAATAATAAAATTAATAATATATTGAAATATATCAGTTATCATTTTCATTTTCGTCTCTATTTTTATAAGGAAGTATATGCATTGTAGAAAAATAAAAAATATACTCCCTAAAAGTTAAGGTGTGAATCCATCGAAAAATTCACACCTCATGAGGTGTGAATTTCAAAAATTGATTGAAATTCACATTTCACGAGGTGTAAATTTTAAAATTGATTGAAATTCACACATCACGAGGTGTGAGTTTTAAAATTTATTAAAATTCACACTTTTTGAGGTGTGAATTTTGAAGTTTATTGAAAGTGTGAATTTCAATCAATTTTAAAATTCACACCTCGCAAGGTGTGAATTTTTCGATGGATTCACCTTCTTAACTTTTAGAGAGTAAACATCTTGTAGTTAGCGATTGACTTGATTTCCCGATGCTTAGCCTTGGCCTTAAAGCAATCTTTTGATCGCTTTCAATCACTTACGATGTTCGCGCTTTTCAAAATTAAGTGTAAATTTGTGTGAAGTCTAGTATCTAGTCCTGATAAATGTTATTTTCTTATTGCTGCATGAGAGCGAGAGAGAGAGAGAGAGAGAGAGCTGTACAATACGGCGGCGACAATGTTGGATCATACTATACATACTATTACAGCATTGATAGCAGGACTCTCCCGGTCGTGTTGTTGCGGCAATAATAATCATTCGCACGCGCGCGCACGAATCTATTTCTACGCTTGTCATTGCTGCACTTGCGCGACCGCACCAATAAGTTGGTTCGATGCCAACAGCTCGCGGCCTTTTCATTCTAACAATGACGAGTCACAGTTGCATACTATAAAGTACAGATATACATTAATATAGATATATATATTTTCTGATTTTACCGGTTTTTGCAGAGAAAAGAGTATGTCAAGTACGCCAAGGTATTCCCGTTGACGGGTACGCTGGACTTCAAAGTGCCAAGCAAGTGGTACAGACGGGTCGTTGGATCATTGGAGATCGTCTGCGGCCTGGCCATGGCCCTCATACCTAACCGTACGTTAACTTATTTATTATCGCGAACTAACTCCTTTGCAAAATTCAATTCAATTTCATTAAATTATGTATTTGACTTACACTTTATAATTGTTTCAACTTCAAACTTTATATAGATAGAATTTGCAATATTGTCAGCACACTCGCGCAGCTACTTTGTTTCTCATGCACACCTGTTCATAAATCTATACATTATCTTTCAAAACTACTTAACTGAGCAGGTTTAAAATATATACTATACTATGAAAATTTACCATTCATATCCTAGTGGAAATAATAAATAGGTATAAGAAATTATATGGAAATGTAATTAAATGTGAGAAACTGTAAGAAAATGTAAACGTACATAAGGAAATGTAAGGATTTGTTGTATTTCGGACGTATGATACTGTAATTTACTGTACCATGCCATTTCTCACACTTTCTTACATATCCTTACATTTTCTTGCAATTTCTCACATTTATTATTTTTATAAATTTTAATAAACTTTAGGAAGATGCATTTAACATGTTAGACATTAAAATGTCATTTCTGCATTAGTTGATGCTACAGAAAGAATGTTATAGTAGATTAAGAAGCGCCACCTAGTGTGTATATATGAACTAATTCTGTCGAACGTCTCTAACTTAAAAAATGTAAGAAAGTGTGAGAAATGGCATGGTACAACATATTACAGTATCATATACGTCCAAAATATAACAAATCCTTACACTTCCTTACATTTGTTTACATTTTCTTATTTTCTTTCTCTTACATCGGCTTTTATACATCATTTGCACTTTTAATTACTAATAATACATACATATCCATGAGGTGACTGTAACCATTTTTATGCTTCTCATTAATTTTTCATACTTATAGATAAAATTAAAAATTCGTGTAACGGGGTACTTTTGCTGCTTATGTTACTGGCTGTTTATTCTCATTACATGGTCAATGATAAATTCGAGAGGATTGCACCTGCACTGGTAAGCATTTTCAGTAATCTTTTACTTAACAAGCTAGATAAATATTATTATTTCTTTGTCTTTTCTAATCAACATTTCCAATCATTCTTGCAGGTATTTTTCTTTATGCTGACTGGTCGACTAGTAATAGACTGGCAACTACAACGAAAAAACAGTCCAAGTGCAATGACCAATGGAGTAGATGATAAAACAAAAAAGCAAGACTGAAGACATTGCTGATTAATTTTAAAGAAAAAAAAAAAATAATACCAATATCAAAAATTATAATGCTATTAAGTTAATTTAACGAGCAAGTTTCATAGAAATAAGCACTTTTTATAACTTTTTTGGTGCGCATCAATTTATAGACTTGCAATAACAGTTCGTATGGAGAAATGAAAAGAATAATGACAAAATAAAAAATAAATCTAGTCATTTAGTTAGACACTGCTTATGGAAGTCGCAAACCTTGCCAATATTGTAAATTTACAAAAGTATGACTTTTGTATAAGTGACCAATGAACAAAGTTAACTATAGGCTTTTTATGGAAAAGACCATAACTCATTGCTAAAAGGACTTAAAACCAAAAAATCAGTCTAGACAGACATTTATATGCTGAGGCTTTAAGAAACTGAAGAAAAAAAAATATTTGTATATCAAATTTACTTTTATGTGTGCATTGTGAATTTATAAAAAAAATCGTTCATTGACGTGTTGAGATGTTAGACGCGTCGCTATATTGGACATGTGTCTTTAGATAGAAAATAAGAATCTTTTTTAAATTTGATATTTCAAAAGTTACGAATTTGTTTGTGTGTTCAATCAATTTTTTTAGTGAAAAATATTTGTATCAAATTCTATTTCTTTTAGTACACACTGTATTCACCAAACAGAACACTAAAGAAGTTGGCATCTATGTAAAAATATACAAAATATATATTCTCTTTTCAATTCATATGCAACTAGGTGCTACTATGATTTTTACACATAAATACACAGAATTACAATATTACAATGTACATTTGTAAACATTGATGAAATGAAACCAAAAAGGTACAATGCACACATGCATCAAGTAGATAAGCACAATTATAAAGTTGACAAGTAGAAGTATTTTAATCATGTACGATGAACTTACTAAAACTTTTTGATCAATTTACCTCAATAAATTTATTTATTAATAACAATTTTCATTGTTGATTCAGTTTTTAGTGTTTGTACAATTGACCTTAATTATTTATGCACTACAAGAAAAATTTAGGAAATGTAATTGCACACTTTCATTATTTTGCATGTTGTATTAAAAAATAATTCTGATTACGAATTTGAAAAAATAAAATATAAAATTGAAAATATATTTGAGAGCAATAAAAATTTTGATAAACGTGAGCTTTCTTTCTATTACTTGTATTAGATTATTAAATTATAAGAAAAATTTGTCTACAAGTTACAATTCGAAATTATACAACGTGTTCATTAATAAAAAATTGAAGGCTAAATTATTGTTATTTTATTCTGTATCAAATATTCCACATAAAATTCATTGTTATTTTGTGCAAAACATTTATTGTATTTCTTTTTAATCTTACTTAAACTTAATATACAGACACTTTCATATTATTTACAAATATTTTATAAAGCATTATTATTGTAATTATTAGAGCATTTCACTTATTTTTTGAAAAAGTACTTATCTTGTGATAAAAGGCTATAAATAAACCTCTACAATTATACAAAGCATACAATGATCCCCTCAATTTGAGTTTTTCATGTAAATAAAAGCATTTTTATTAGTTATTTAAAAATTTCAAACAGGATCTTCTCCAGTTGTAAGAAGGTGCAAAGCCTTTCTTAAATTTGTAATTGCAGTAGGTACATCATCATAATTTAAAGCACTACCAGCCCATTTAATATATTTTTGGGCTTTTCCTGACTGTTCAACAGTTAATTGCACACCTCCTATAAGTTTCATTAAAAAAGTTAATGTTTCAAAATGTTAAAACTTATCTATGAACAAAATAGATAAAATAGTTCACTACCTTCAGATTCTGTTGTTGAAGTTTTGTCATCATAAGATACTCTATTATTAGTTCCTGGATTGGTTGGAGTTGGTGCTGGATTGTATGGGTGTGGCTCTATTTATTAGAATAGAATATTTTTCATTAAATTAATTATTAATATTGAATTATGAAAAACCAAGTTATTTGCACTATTAGCTTTTAAAATACAATTTCAAGCAAAAAGCGAAAAAAGGTGAAAATATAACGTTAAACCCCCCAAAATAACGGTTAGTTTCGGAGATAAAGAGGGATAATTCAAAAATTACGAAAAAATATCAAGAAAACAACGTCAAGTCGTAGAAAATAACGTAAAAGTATCGAAAAATAACGTAGAAAAGTGTAAAAATAACGTGAAATCCTTCAAAATAACGGCTAGTTTCGAAGTCAAAGAGGGATGATTTATAAATAAGGCAAAATATCGCAAAATATCATGAAAACGTCAAACCGAGGAAAATAACGTAAAAATAACGTAACAACGTCGATAAATAACGTAAAACCCCTCGAAATAACGGCTACTTTCGGAGATAAAGGGGCCCCAAAAAAAATCTCGTACACGGCGGCGGCGGCGAAATCTTTTTATATATATAGATATATCAGTGCATGCATATATGTACATATGTTGTGTGTGTGTGTGTGTGTGTGTGTGTGTATATATATATATGTACACACACACATACACTACATGTATACACATATGTATGCGCGCACACACACACACTTGGTCAGTGAAAATTGAGTATTGGTGAATCATATATTTATGAGGTGAAGATGAAATATTTTATAATTCAAAACTTACAAGTGGCTAACTTGATCATGTTTTAAACATAAGAAACCAATATTGTATTTTCCTTCTTTATTTTTAAAAATATCATAAATAATATAGTTATTTTTTACCTGGTACGGATGGAAAATCTAATGCACCCATGTTTGTAGGTGGTATTGGTGGCTGTGTTGGTTGCAGAGATTGTGTACTAGGACCTGCTGAAATATTTTGAAAGACTTTAAAAATCTAGTATCAGAAATATTTTTTTCTTGATTTGTGGTAAAAGCAGAATGTACTGTTTTCTAAGATAGTGGAAGCATTGTGAATATATTTTGTTAGTTAGCTACTTAAAATAATTTATTTCAAATTACCAGGATCTTCATAATTTTCATTATCCTCATTATCCTCCTTTTCTGCTGTTTAAATAAAAGAATACATACCCATTTGTATACTTTTTTATTTTAAATTTCTTAATATTAAAATAATAATTAAAAATTTTCAATACTTATTATTACAATAATTTAAAAGTTTAAAGATAAGAGAATACTGTATATCAATTAAATTAATCATTTTATTTTATCTCAAAAAAAATATATATATATATAGTTGTATGAATCCTCGTTTTAGACGACCTACAACTCAGCATTTTCCTATGCTCTCTTTAGCTTGCTCCGCTTTAGACGATAGGAAGATTCCAGAAATTAACATTGACTAGTCGCATAAACTATTGTTTCATCTACTTATATATATATATATAAGTTCCTAAATAACTAAAGGGATTTATTCAAATATATAAATTTACCTAGATCCTCTGCAATATTTATATTAGAATTATCATCATCATCCTTTGCAGGTCCTGGCTCTGGTGTTTGTCCATTTTTCAAGCAACTATGAATATAAGCAGCTTTCCATTTTGCATACTTTCTATTTTGCACAGCTTCATCACTTAGATCCCCAAAAGTTGTAAGAATATCATATAAAAGTCCTGCCGTGTAAAAACTTTGAACAACATTTTTACCAAAATTTGATGCTCTATCATTTTTGTCGGCATAAAGAAAAAGTTTTAAAGCCCAATTTTCTATATGTGCTTGAGCTGCGATATCATTTGTGATAGCCTCATTATCATGGAGAGCTTTTTTAGTAACCTCTAGCCAATCCATTAATTTAAGGAGGAAATTTGTTTCTTCACTAGTTTTTGTTGATAACTTAAGACCAGTTTGCAGTGCGTATAATCGGGCTAAAAGGTCAATTAGCAATTTTTAGTTCTTAAATATCAAGTATATCATCGAGATAAGCAAAATAAAAAATAAAAAAGCAAATAATTAAATTATTAGATTGAGGAAAATTGAATCGCACTTACACCAGTAACTGATAACGGGATCGCGTTGATCGTGTTGGTCAGCGATTTTCAAGTAAGGATTAATACTTTTAAGAGGTGATGGTGTTTCTGGCAATTCTGGACCACCCATTTTCCTGCCTTTTTCCAAAAATAATATTTAAAAATATTAAAAAAAACAGTAGTTTTGCTTATAAGAAAAACGAAATCCAAGTGTTGTTATGGGAGCAGTAATATAAACGTTAAGTTAGGTCATCCCGTCATTCCTGAGTTCCGATTGTCCCGATTTCCCGAATCTCCCGAAGGCGCGTTCCACAACAGACAGACAGACAGACGTTCCCCCTCCCATTGCAATTTCAATTTCTTTTCCTATTCTTATTTGGCATGTTTATGTAAAGAGCGACTTCCTATCTTCGGTATTGCAACCTCTATGATTCGATTAATAATTAAAGGTCAGAAATATCAAAACAAACACGCTGGTTAATACCTATACGAAAAAGTTTGTATGTATTATGTAGTTATAACGTGTTTGTTTTGATATTTCTAACCTTTAA
>JAPYZA010006597.1:0-11185 GCA_030522685.1 Eupelmus azureus
GGGGAAGCGTCGTGCTAACCCCCGGTGTGTCGGACTCTCCGGTCATACAAAGGCATACCGACTAAAAACCTACCTCCTCCGGTGGGGATTGTTGCCGCCGCCCCGGAACCGTCTAAAAGACATTACTTCGGGGCGGCCCCACCCGCCTGGGCCGCCTGGCCCCCTACTGCCCTTCTTCTATTTTTTTATTCCGGGGGACTGCCTGGGCGTATTTCGCCTTCAGTGGTGATGTTTTCCGCTGTGATGCCGAGTCCCACTACCGCTTCCAACGCGGTCCTCTCGGGACGCCACTTCTCACACACGAAAAACGTGTGAAATGCGTCGTCCCGAGAGGCGCCACACTGCGAAAATGTAGGTTTTTATAACTATGTCATTTTATAAAAGTCGAAAATATTTTGCGAACTAGCTCCAAAAGTCATTTTCACGCGATTCCTTACGATACTTGTTTCCCAATCTATATACATAGTTTATGCTTCGAAATATATTAACTTATTCGAGAAATTTCCTAAACTTTGCATAAACCTAGTTTTGTTATTAATAAACACTTAAGCAAAATTTCTCAAAGATTCACTGTTTTATTGAGATATATTCTATCAAAGTTCATTAATTCATTAAAATTATATGAAGGTACACATATTAATGCTAATGTTTAATTTTCAACAATTTTTTTTCTTTTTTTATTGATCCATGACCCCTATAACATTATTGCAATAGAATACTAAAAAATCATTACTCTCAGTCATATTTTTTTCCTTCACTCTTTGTTTTTTTTCTCTAAAATGGCGCAGCCAACTTAATTTTCAGGAAATCCTTATTGTATATAAACGTACATTTATAGTTTAGATAATGTGTAATAAAATTTGAAATTAGCCCTATAACAATTAACATTAATATCTAAGTAGTTGCGAAAATATAAGATTCTTAAATTCAACAATTGACACAAAAATGAAAGAAAAGGCATTTACCTTATCCTAAATCACTCACTGCTAATTAATTTTAGATGCAGGGATAATAAAATCTAGAAAACTTTAGTAGGAGAAAAACCGAGGCCCACACGTAAAATGAAGTGAGCTGATTTACGCATACGATGGAAAAGATATCGAATTATAGAAGCGCGTGTACGCCATGCGTTGCTCTCTCGTTATATAAAAGAGATTGAGGCAGATGTTCTTTTTTCTCACACAGTTTTTCAAGGAAATAAGTTTTAATATTGGATTTCGATATAAGACTGTCACGAGGCGCTTCAGAATGAATATGCAGCGAATGGATTCGATATGGGAACGATGTGCACGTATATAAGGTAAATCAAGCGGAAAAATAATAACCAACTCTGTTCTTTAGCTTTTTTTCTACATCTATTGTAGTTTGGAAATTACTGATGTCATTTTATTTCGAATTTCACTCCGATAAAAAAAATGGTATTTCTTAAACTTGAAGACTATTAGTATTAGTACTACTAGTAACTACCAGGGGTTTTATATAGATCTGGCATCACCAACTACATTTTCCAACATAGATTTTAATTTAAACTGTCGCGCTTTTTAAAAGTATAGTATGTAAAGACAAACTCCCACCTACGTACCATGGAACATGTCGATATAGCAAAAGATATCTAATAGTATCAAAATTAACATAATTTATTTAATATTAAAACGAAGTGCTTATTTTCTTTACCCATTTTACGCCAAAAATTTACTTCTTGTAATATCTGAATTCAAAAGATTGCGAAAATAGTATTTTATCACCATCCATCGGTGGATTCTCAAACTACGAGATACAGATTAACAAAAGCCACCGAAAGAGAATACAAAAATTCAAACGTACAAATTGATTTTTTAATTGAAATTCGAAAAAAAGCATGTCGATTCCGCACCACTACCGTTTAATGTAGAAAGTTATGCAAAATCAGTTCCGTAATACAGAAAAAATGTTAATTATTCAGATAACTTTTTAAAAAAGTATTATGTTCTAGTTTTGTTTTATACTATGTACTTGTTTTATATATTATTACAGTTAAGATAACAACTCCAGAAGTTGGAAATAATTAATTTTGCCATAGGTATGTATATTTCGAGGCCTGTTTTGGACAAATTACAGCAGAATCACCCATATAATATTTCAATAGCCTTTATATCTAGAGACAGATGTAATTGTATAAATAATAGTATATTATACCACGCGGGAGGTAAAGAATTGGTTTGCTTTCGGTTTGGGTGGCAATTTACACGAGCTATTGGGTCGAATTTTCTAAAATCCTCGCGTCACACATACTATTCTTTGCAATACTTAAGATAAAAGTGCTACATTCCTTTTTTAATAATAAAAATTAACTGTATAATACCTGAAGTAACAAAGAAAAAAAATTATATATGCCAGAATCAACTTACCCCTGCAAAAATTGTTAATCGGCAATTTAAGAGATCCTAGTGACTTTCTCTTTTCTTTTTGCCCAGCGGTCCTTGTTTGCGCGCATATATCATAACGCCCTATCATCCTTCCATTGCTTGATCAGAGGAAAATCGCACTGTGGCTGATCCCGAAATTGCTTTCCTAGAAATAATTACAAAATATGAAAGCTCCAAAACTTACTTTTGACCTACAGATTTTAAGCCAGAAATTCATTAAGTAAGCAAGCTTGGTTAAATTCATTTTTATTAGAGATTCTCACCGTTGGCTATAAATATAGTTTATGACACTGTTCAATACGTTATACTGCTTCTATTTCCAAGTTTGAGTTTTTGAAAAATATTTAAAGGACATAGTTCTGAACATATACATACTGATGGATAACATGATTTGATGGGTAAGTGAGAAGATAGAAAAATTACCTGTCATCCTGTAAAGTTAAAATACATCTAGATTATGATTTTAGAAACAAAAATTTGATGTATTTATACGTTTGTGCATTCATTTTAAAGTATAATTAAATATTGTCTTTGATGTATCTTGCGAGTTTTGTCCTACGACCAAGCTAATAAATTTCGTGATAACAAGTTTTAAACTCTAAATTGTACTTGATTCAGGAAAGTTTTTATTGTGAGCAAAACTTATTTGCTTGGAAACTAAAAGCTACTTTAGTAATTCACGAGTTTAAGAAATAATTTAAAATTTCTTGTATTATGCTACGATTTTGATGACTTTAGCACCAAGATAAGTGTACATATTTTATTTCATTTTTTTGCATATTAACTAGTAATATTTACAAAAAATAATAAAAATTATAATCGAATTGAATAAAAATCATTTATTTAATTACAAATTTTCACGAGTATATAGACTAATAATATCTTATTAAAATGTTGTAATTTTAAAATACTGTACTTACCCAGTTTTTATGTAAGAAACTGGGTGTTTTCTACTTCCAATGACAATGCAAACGAGACTATTCATAAGATTATGACTTTTGATTGGAGATAGGTGTTCCTATAAAAAATAAAAAATATTATTATAAAATGTTAGATAAAATGATTCTTTTTTTTAGGTAACATAGTTTGTAATGGAATTAGTGAGGTTTGCACTTCCTTATTGATGTGAATTAGACCAAAGAGATTTTGAATAGAACACTCATTAATGAAATTTATTAATGCTACTTTGTAGTTCAGAAGACATACGCACTACATTGCTTAATAATTTTTATAAAAATTGACTTTTAAAATGCGATTTTGTTGCATTGTATTCAAGTTGAATAAATTAAAGATGTCCATGTAAACTTAGATCCTGATATGATCCTTAAGTATGAGGCATTTACTTAAGAATACCAGGAATCATTGAATAATATAATATAGACAGATCCATCTGGAGGTATATAAATAGCTATTAACTAATAATGTATACTTATCAATTTAATAGGTCTGATATTATAAAAACTTACAAAACATAAATACTTGTTTCTCAATTAAACTTCTATAAACAGTTTCAGATAATTAACTATAAATTTCAAAACTTTTTATATATCTCAGATATTAATTGTATTCTTCAAAATAAAGTTATACAAAACGTATATGTTTACTATTGTTACTGTAACTATTGAATTAGCAATTGAATTAAAATTGATAAAGAAATTTTCCCATTCAAATAAAAAATATTGAAAGAAAAGTTTATACAAAATATTTTTTTAAATTTCTAGATTTTTCATTTCAAAGACCAACAAAATATATAAAAATAAATATAGATCATAGAAAATGTTTTATTCAATTACAATATACGGAAACATTAATTTACAAATAGGGTTTAATATTAAATATAAAATGAATTCTTAACAAAATGTTAATTAAATAAATACTAGTAAAAAATAAAAGTGATTTCTTATATTCTCTTATAACTTTCTTAAATGCAATTTCTAATTTCCTGCAAAATTACTTTTTGTGATAAAAAAGATTATCACAACTAAAATAAAAAAATTATGTTATCTATGTATCATTAAACCACTAAATGATATTTAATCTTATTTCAAGTACGAATTTTATACTAATTTAACTTTTTTGCACATAGCTTTTAGACTTTCTATCTTATATTTATCAGCTGCTATCGATAGTTTATCAACATACGTAAACAGTCTTGTAACTCTTCCAGTGTAAATGTACAGAAGTATTTGCTTCATTATTTCTGGCTCAATACCACTAATTATCAGCTTCTCATTATTTTTATTTTTTTTTATCAACTTGGAAAAAGTAGAACTTTGCTCTACCAGAATTTTCTTGTTGGCTGTAAATTCGTATCCCTCTACAATAATTTTAACATCTCTCACAAGATTATTTTCAAATAGTTTTACAAGCCCATCAAAATTTTGTGCCTTCTTGTATTGCACATTTATCTTAAAGCTCAGGGTGAGGTCATCCTCTGGTATCATTCGGTAAGCCCAATAATCATCACCCATTATACGCTTCTTACTAACTGAACCTAAGAATCGAAATCCTGTCTTCCGAGGGAACTTTTGAACCCTTGAGCTCGCTAGCTGGTACTTATGTCCTTTCAATTCGATAATATAACTCTTGTAATCGACAGTAGCCTCCGACCTAGCCAGACTCAAAACACACACGTAAACTCCAAAAAAAGTATCCACCTCTGTCTTGATCTTCTCCATGATGAAATAAAACTGAAAGCGATTGTAGCTACCTGCTACGTACACCGGCGACTTTATGATTCCCTTATCCTTGTGCACGTCGCACATTGGGAAATCGTAAATAGTCCAGCTGCAGTACTTGATCCTGATCGTCGAATCGTCGTCTTTGTACGAGGATGAGTCCATCATGTAGCACTCGTCCAGCTCGTCCTCATCCTCCGTTTCGTACACAAGCTCGAGTCTGGGCTTCTTCGCCGGCGGAGACGGTGATTTGTTGTGAGAGTGCGCGCTGTCATCGGAGTCTAGATCGTTGTACCATGAACTTCGCGGACGATCAGAGTCGCCGGAGCTGTAGCTACTGCCCTCGTTTCCCATTTCGCTGCTAAAAGGAGTAAAAGAAATTATGACTATGTTTGATGTAGGTAAACTGTGGACACGAATTCTAGAGGACATATTTTTTTGGTGATCAGTTTGCTGTATAGAAATTTTAAACGGGATACTCGAAACGCTAAGTAGATAATCTTTGTTGCATCAATATATAAAATATGAGAAGTATGTTCATAGCAGATTGTCAATAATAATTATAATTTATTAAAAAGTAATATTTCGTATAAGCATGTGATAAACGTATGGTACAAAAATAGAAAAAAACTATTCGGAAGAAAACATTTTAATAAACTTTCGAAGATTTTTATTTAGAATGATTTTAACTTCTTATTCTAAATATTTTTAGTTAACTATCTTACCTTTTATTTACCATTATTGTAACAATATTAAATTTTTAAATACTTACTATATGTATATCTATTTTGTAACTGTACAGAACAAATTTCAACACGTTCGAACACGCACGCGAAAATGCACCATTAAAGCCTTCTTTTCCGCGACGGTTAAACTTTCGATCATTCAAATGTATAATACCTATATACACATATAGGTATCTGCAGCTGCGTGATGTGCGTATATTTGCACTGTTTCAAGGAAATATCTTTTAGAACGTTTTGAAATAACGTAATCTTATAGGACAATTCCGATGTCTCAGTCAATCCTATTAGAGGATTTCAAAAAGATTATAACACACGTTCTAACGTCAGTATATGTATTTCTGTATAACCGTGATTCTAGCAGACATTAATTCGGTCAGTGCACAATGTATTGTGTAATAAGTACTTAAATCTGTGAAAACTACAAACTTGTAAGGCCGTTTCCATTGTCATCCGACCTCTATACCCTGTAGGTATAGTGCTTGCTTATACCTATACCTATATAACTTCAGCAACATTTATTGTGATGTTGGTAAGAAAAAGTGATTGGCTATCTATTTAATCTGGCATTTTTCTAACTCATACTATATAGTTATGAGGTAAGGCACTACACGCAGAACACTTTAATAGAGTCCCTACTTATTTTTGTTTCGCTTAAACTTATAACTACATACGTGCGGTAATTCGCTTATAGATTTCTAGTATGTGATTGCATATACTTATAATTATAACCATAAACAGTTATACAAAATAATTTAACTTTTATTCAGTAATTGTGTAATAAAGTTATAAATTTTTTTTTATAAATATCAAAGTATTACTTACTTTGCTATAATATTAGAAATATGTAATAATATTTAAATAATCCTTTTAGATTTATTTATTATAAAATAATATTAAATAAAATTATTATTGTTCTAGGTTTTATTTAATCTTTCAACAGTACCAGCTCAATTAATTTATACTTGGGAAATAGTGAGTTTTTCTTTAAACAATATACCAAAAGTTTCAATGATTGATTCTTTAATATTTGCGACTACCCTTAATGCAAATATTAACCATCGAAGTTTGAATCAATAGGGGTAAATATCAATTCTAAAGATTATTTTTCATTATTCCTTTATGTAGAAAGTTGTAGAAACCCTATAAGTGTAAAGATCTTTTTTTCATTTCTGAATTCAGGTGAAGAAGTAAATAAATACGATGCAGTTTTTTATTTTGAAAAAACTTTAGAAGATTTTAAAAGAAGGAACTTATAACTTCATTTCTATTTCTGGTTTGAAATAAAAATGTTTCAAAAGATGGTAAATTACCAATGACGTATTTTGGTAGGATATGCATTGGTATCAGCATCACACACTGAATTTTAATCAAACCATTGAAAATTAATTCGGATATAAACTAGTTATTTCAAAATTTTCAAGAACTCAAAAAACAATTTCATACTCATAAACTATATTCTAATGTATTTTCTATATTATTTGAATATGATATGAAAGAAAAAAAGGAGAAAATTTCTGAACATTCTTAAAAAGAGGAGAATTACATAAATATAAGATATAAAAGAAAAAAAGGAGAACATAGAACTTATAGAAAGTGTTGGTAGTGAGATAATATCAGAGATTACGCATAATATTTATATGGAAAAAGTAGAGAAACAAGATTTGTTAAGTTATTTACTTTTAATTTATAAATATGGATCAAAAGAAGTTGTCATGTGAAAATGTAATAGTGGACAATGACTCTAATATTAATCAAGCTGATCTTTATAAAAGTGACAAGCTAAAAAATGTACCTATCTCTTTCATCGCTGATATGTAAAACCTATAATTGATACTTCAGAATTTCAATCTTCACATTCATGACTAGGATCAGAAATAATTTGTAAACTTCGATTCAAGTAAGTTCATTATCTAAATTTTTTATACATATTCACCTTATTTTCATAAATTTTTATGTGTATTTAGTTATAATAATTGACATGCATATTTTATAAAAAATACAATATGTATACATTAATAAGTATTAACTTAAAGTAAATAATGAAACAGTTCAATTTTAAGTAACTGATTTGATATAAATACACTATATAAATACATTGAAACAAATACTTATTGACAATAAAAATGTCAATTATGTTTACTTTATTAATAATTAAAAAATTTTAAAATTGACAATTTAAATATTTCAAAGTTAATTTACATAATGTAAATATACTAATGTTAATTAAATAAACCATAAAAAAATATAATGAACAATAACTAAAAGGTTATTACGGGTATATCAATCCTAATGTAAAGATTTCAATAGTTTTTTTTACCAAAAACAGGTATTTTTACAAAATTATGTACTTAACGTCAACAATAAGTACTCACATAATATTTTATAAAAAATTTGCAATAAAACGCATCACGATTTCACCTTATTTTGCATGCATGGATAACTTGGATTTCTTAAGAGTTTTCTCTAATAACTAAAATTTATAATTTATTCTTATTATCAGAGCATATATCATTCTATCTTTGACCCTTGTTACGTCGCGTGAATCTTTGTTTTGAAAATCCTTGACAGCTGTTTCTCTAAGGATATGCGCGATTAAAAATTACAAATTCAAACTCAGAACAAGTAAAGCTAAACGAGTCTTTTGATTTGAATAGTGTTCTGTAGCTCTTGCTCATACGTAGGGACGCAAGTTTGAGTTGTTCACCTAAGCGATAGTCTAAAATAAATCGCAGATTTACGCTTTTTGAAAAAAAATAATAATAAAATAAAATTTATTTATTTTGTTGAAAAATAGCAGGATGTAAATTTCTGATGAATAAATAAAAGAGATGTTTGAGAATAAAATCACTGTAAATTCATATATGTAAAATTACACGGTGTAGTTCTCATTCAAACGCATTGTCGTCAATTTAACATGTTTTAAACTTTTTTTACATGGTACCGAAGTATTTAAATGGGAGCTACACACGTGGCCCGTTTAATTTTACATATATGAATATACAATGAAATAAACGTTTTATAGTAAATAATATATTTACTGGATTTTTTGGTTGAGTGAATTTTCAACTCTGTTCGTAAACAAATCTCAGGTTAAATGTTTTTTTCTTATAAAATAAAATAGTACGAAAAGAAGAATTTAAGTTTCAAAATGTACATGATGTAGTTTGAAAAATATCATGGACGACGAACGTTAAAAAAAATCTCTTGGTCTAGAACTGAATACTAATAAGACATCAGTGCTATTTGGTAGTCTTTCGTTTTTAGCAATTATTTAATCTCAGAGATTCTATTTTAATATATTTTTATCAATTTTGTTTATTCATAACTTTAATATTTTATATTCGCAACTTTCTTTAATATTTTTCGTGCAAAAAATTTAAATGTGAATCCTATTTTAAAATTTTGAAGTTTGACAATTTGGCTCATCTGTGTCATGCTTTGGCACATAAGATTTTCCATCATGAAATTAGAAAACATAAAAAACTGCATTATTTGACACAGTTTAGTGTCGTTATAACTTAAAATATTAATTAAAGCCACAAATTTCTTTTTAAGAACAGCAAGTCTCGAGAATGCACCTTACTGAAACGCGTTCTAAACATCGGCTTATATTGTGTAAATAAAAATTATTCGTGGCAATCAATGAAGTTATCCGAAATTAATTTCACATCCAGCCGATTGATAGTTATTTATTTAATGAAAATTCATATCTAACATCTCATTTAATTCAAGAAAATACATTTATTTGATAAATTTGGCGTGAACATGCTCAAATTATGCTTAATTGTACTATAATAAACATTATGTGTACTAACTCTACATTTGATTGGGCTATAAGCTAAGCCGAACTATGCATTGCTACATGCCTAATTGTGCCTATTGATGCTAAAATGTACTTACATACTTATATATAACTATGACTTTAACGGTGCTTAAATGTTCATAAATTATAAGATGGAAACGTTATCTGTTTCTTTTGTTAGGATTTGTTTCTTTTTCTTACTTTGTCAGGATGACAAAAAATATTAAAATTCAGAAACTTTCTAAAAGTCAAAGATTTATTTCTTATTACAAATCGAGAAGCTTTTAAGACTTGCCTGTAAGTGAAATACGATCGCAATCATATGAAGAAGCCGCGTTCGAAGAGATTGCAATATGTTGTATTTACAATAAAACAAACGTTGGTCTTCATATCGAGAACTCGCTATACTAGATAAAACTTAAAAAATCTTAAATACAACTTAAATATTGTTTTACTACCATTCTTTTCCAAAAAAAATGATACTTGTACAACACTAAATCAAAAAAATCCTATTTCACACAAGTACCTAGCCCCAAAATTCTCGGCGAATTCACAGAAGCCAGGCACACACCGGCTTCAAAACCTCTGGTGAGATCACGTCCGCACAGCAAAGCGAGCCGAAGATCCTCGACTTTTGTGCTATACGTCCGCGAACTACTCCAAGAATCCTAATTTTTTGACGAGCCGCGCATCGCTTGGCAGCATAAAAGAAACTCTGCCTCGCGGAATACGGAATGTAGTCGGCTGTAGAACGAGCGCAACGTTCAGCGAGATTTTCGTCGAATCTCATTAACCCCGAGCAAACGCGTCGGAGATTCCCGGAATTACACACGACCTCGTTAAAGGCCGGTTCAATGTGGCCGTAGCCGCTGATCGGTGATTGCGCTTATCTCGCCCTCGGTGCCCTGTGTAAAAGCGATTTGAGAGTGGGGGATTTTGCAGCAAGTTGTTTTACATTTTTGTTATTTTGCGACGGAAAAGCTCGGAGTTTTTAAATCCTTTTTTTGTCTTTGAATATGATTTGAATGTGAGTCTGGTGTGAATTTGTAGTTAATGGTATTGAATTGAAAAAATGGAATATTAATTCGTGGGTGGTAATATCAAACTTATAGTATCCAAAATTTTTGACTTATAAATTTTATTGAGAAAGTATTGAATTGCTTGACTTTACTGTTTTTACAAATATAAATCTTTGATCTCTTCTTGAATTCAATAAGCTTAAATGTTTCTGTGCGAATCAAGACCATTGAAGATATGTCTGAAACCATTGAATAGAACTTATATTCACCAATGTAATTTAGGTGAGAATAAAATTTTAATTTTTTTAAATAAACAGATGACTTTGTTGATTATTGGGTTTTTATAAAATCAGAACATTGTCTATGCTGAAAAATATTGGCCAAATCTCGTATTAACATAAATTTCTGTTACTTTCCAAAATAAGATTTTTTTTTTAATTTAAGGGGACAAAACACTATTAAAGCCTGAAAATAAAAAAAAATCATTATTTAAAATTTTTTTAAATCTATTTAAACAATGTAAATACTTTATGAA